>MU224267.1:7960552-7972132 GCA_018584345.1 Thuja plicata
TTGGCCCATTCTTAATAATATCACGGGGGTTTTTTTATGCTTTTCCCCCTTCAAAAACATTGTCTCATATTGTATGGTGCATGCTTCTAGATTTGGTTATTTCATGGTATGCATTTCCTCACACTTTACTCATTAGATTAAACAAGATCTTTTTTTGCTCTTTCTTATCATTTCTTACACTTAAAGGTCTATCTATATCCCTTCAAGCTCAAGTGGGTCATGTTCAATGGTATTCCATACTAATTGAATATCCTCATCATACTGGCATGGTTGAACTAGGTCCTAAGTGAGGTATGTCATACAAACCGATTGTGGGGACACTAAAAATATACTAGTAACTCATAAATCTAGAAACCTACCTGATCCATCCCTGAAAGCTTGATAATCGGTTGGGAAAGGAAGATAGTAACTTCCCTGAGGACCTTGCACATTCATTCCACCTTGAGCATTTGGAGTGGGATAATATGACATCATGACTGGAGTCGCGTGCTAGGTGATGGTCGTATTCTGATTAGCTCTTGTGTGTGTGCCTACGTATGCAAGAAAAGGTTTTCAATCTCACTACATCCTTAAGGTAGAAAGTGCTTGTATGTTTCTTTAGTGTTGCAACCCTTGTAAAAAAAAATCTTGAACATACACGATCTAAAAATTTTGAAAGTCCTTTTGCCAAAGAGATTCACATTTGAATGCTTCTTGCAAGGTTGTTTTGCCTCTTGCAAGATTGTTTGCTCCAAATCCTCAAGATCATCATTTATTCCACAAACATTGTAATATAAACTTGTTATAGTCAAATTCCTCATCCTAAACATTATCAAACTGAACTCATATCTATTTTTGTCAAACACAAGAAAGCCAGTTCCTTTGTTTTTCCCCATATCCTAGACTAGCAGGGCTATCTTTTCAGGGTCAATCCTTCTTCCTAATATGAGCTTAATTCTTCCATCCATCTTCATCCTCTCTCCCTATCCAAATCATTTGCAAAGTGTCATGTAACACATCTATTATGATGATTTGGGTTGTCATATCTCTTCCTTGTCTTTATCACATTCCAGTGATGATGAGAGTCTTGTTGATCATGATGCATATTTTGAAAACCTTAGCAAGATTGCTCCAAATACCATCCAAACTCTAGTCGTTCCTCCATCCTACCCCATCATGTTTTTATCCTATTCCAGTGATTATGAAGGTCTTTTTAATCATGATGCATACTTTGAAAACCTTAGCAAGCTCTCCCCAACATCCTATTCAAGTGATGATGAAGGTCTTGTTGATCATGATGCATACTTTGAAAACCTTAGCAAGCTCGCCCCAACGTCCTATTCTAGTGATGATGAAGTTCTTATTGATAATGATGCATACATGGAAAGCCTTAACAAAATAGCTCCAAACATCCCCCAAACTCCATTCATTCCTCCACACTACCCCATCATTTCTCCATGCATACCCACTAGCACTCCTTATCATACCTTTGACAAGGGAAATCCTTCTTATCCTCCATCCACATCTCTTTCTTATACATTCATGCCTCCATCTTATCCCATGGTCATATCCCAAACTCCATCTTTTCACAACAACACTACTAGCTACATCCCCAATCCCAAGCCACCATCTCATTATCCTCCAACCCATGTTCAAATCCCTAATCCTAGTCTTCCATTTCCTCCAAACCATCACCATGATCCCCATGCTATTTATAATATACCATCCACTCTATCTTAACTATCTACCCCATCTTATCCCAATCTACAATCTCCAAATCCTACCTACCTTAACCCATATTCCATTCCTTATTTCATCCCTCCTCTCCTCTTAGTTAGTCAATCAAGTTTTCAAGATATTGCCACACCTACCTATGTGAATTATCTCGCCATACCATCTTCCCACCATCTGATATGTAAGTATCCAAGGAGTTTCACATGGAATCCATCACAAAATACATCTCTGATAGTTGATGAGTAACATTATATCACTCCCCCATGGGAAAAAACTAGTGATGAAGCCCTTCCATCTCTCGCACCCAACATTCCTCTTCCATGTCATGTACCTATCATTTCCCTTCCAAATCCCATACTTATTGATCCTCTTCCACCCCTCACACCCAACATTCCTCTTCCATCTCCATACCTATTATTTCCCTTCCAGATCTCATATGTTTTTATCCTCTTCCATCTCCTAGCACAATTAAATTCCCCCCATCTATTGACTCCATAGAATCCTCATCCCCATCTACTCCTCCTGGCACTATCAACATCCCATCTAATGAACCTCATGCATCCACCCTTCTTCCCTCTCTAATAGAATCTCCCATCCCTCCATACAACCCATTTGAAGAATCTCCCATTCATCCATCCACCCCATTTGCAAAACCCATTCATTCATCCAATCTATTTGTAGAATCCATCAATCCATCCCACTCATTTGAAGAATCCATCCATTTATCCCCCATCGCACCATCCACACCAATACAATCATGTCATGATCTTGTCCAAAATCATGTTCAAGTATCTATTTACTTTAATGAATATTTTATCATTCCCTCCACTCCATATCAAGATCCTAACATCCCACTCTCTCCATCTCATGATCCATTTCCATCTAGTCCTTCAAAGTAAGATCCTCCCATTTTGTCTATGTCATCTCAAGATCTATTACCCTATCTGAGTCAAGATCAAAGCATCCCATCCCCTCCCTGTCATCCTCCTTTATCACCTCCAATTCCAACTATCCCACCACCATTACTCCATCACCTTGATCCACTCACATTCATCCGTGATGGTCCTCTTAAAATAAAAGCCATCAGTTACATCTCCTCCATTTTCCATCTACCTAATAATGGACTCACATCTTGTTCCTTCATTGAAAAGTATCCTAACTTGACTCAAATTCTTTAAAAATGGAATTATCAAGGTAAATGTGTTGGCCTAAATGAGAAAGGTACTCTAGATCCCATTCATGTTAAAATACATCCACGTCTTATGGTATTGGTTACGCACCTAGAGGCTCTTCTTCCAAAATTGTTGGTATAACTAATTCAAAATTCAAGAGTGCTTTCAAACCCTCCATCACATCTTTCTATCATCCCTCTAAAGAATATAACACCATCCCCCCTCCTGCATCCTTTCAACCCAAAATAACTACCATATTCCTCCTTCATCCTCTCAATCCATTTTGGGCCCCTATGTCCAAAAATCTCTTCCCACATCGTATCCCACTCCTTCCTTCATCCATCAATCCCATATAAAAAATCCCACCACTTACATTCCCAATCAGAATCAACAAAGGAACATACCCATGTTCCCCATCCATCATCCTCCCTCCACCACTCCATCCATATTTCCTCCATCTCACACAAGTTCTCATATCTCTTCCAATGCTACTCACTGCAATTTGGATGCCAAATCATCAATGCATAAAGCTACAAATCCACAATCTAAACATTGGCATGTCCACTTCAAATGACATGCTCTAGCAAAAGAAAATCCATTTAAAAAATGCACTACATCTCATAGGCCAAAAAATCCCACCAAAGAAAAAGAAAAAACTATGTGGATCCCAAAGAAAAAAGATGACATGCATCTAAAAGAAAAATCCATTGTGGCATATGAGGTTATTAATCCTCTAGCTAAGCATTCCTCTCCTCCATCTTCAAAATTTGTTTTGGGTCCTTATGTCCCACAACTTCCTACCATGATTCCTACATCACATCCATTGGTACCATCCACTTCACATTCACTCTTCCCACATTCCTTGCAACATGTGCCAATTTTGATCCTGACAGCATCCCCCTAGCCCACTCACTTTCCATCATATCTAAATACTTCCAACTATCATATCCCCTATCCCACATAGCTATCTCATACCTGTATTTTCCTAAGTCACTTATCCCACATAAAGTTATACCAACTTATTATGATCAACACCAAAAGCATAAAAACAACAAAAAAAACCAAAAAGAAAAAGAAAAAAAGAAAGAGAAATCAATTCGTCCACCGGTGAAAAATTGGAAAAAACAAGCACCTTGGACAAGTGCCATGATGAAAACTTGGTAAATGTGCATCATGCATAGTTCCTCCATCCAGTTTCTCCTCACACTTGGGGGCAGTTCCTTCTAGCCACCATCCATCTACCATCCATATCCTGACTTGTCCTTTTCACTTCCTCCATCCTCATTTGGATCTTGATAAGAAATATATAGGCCACCATATCTACATGCTTTTGGACATCTCTTGAAATCCATCTCCCATCTTTATCCACCTATCCTTTTATCGACCCATCCTTCCTTCCATCTATCCTTCTACACTATCTTCCTCCCTTATCCACCCTTCATCCTATCTTTCATTCAACTCCATCATCCTCTTGTTATACTCTCTTTCATCCTATTGTACCCCCTCCTAATGCTTCCTCACATGCATTACCTATCCTAAGTGGGAGCATTATGTTCCTTGGTGACGTAGTCCTTGGAGACCTTCTTGTATCCACTTGTCATTTCCCAATCCTCCTCTCCTATCCACAATCCTTCAACTATCCATCCATTCTTCTATTAAAATCCTTCCATCCAATGCATCCCTCTTTTCATTTCCCAGTGTCTCCTCCATCTTCCAATTCCTCCTTTCATATATCCCATAACTTGTTTCTTCCCTTGTCATTGGTATCTAGCTCTAGGCTACCCTCATACACCCAATGCCACCCATTCCAATCATAATTCTCCTCATGACCTATCATTGCATGAAAATCCTATCCATAGCCTCCATCTATCCCAAGTCAGGCATCAATCATCCCATCCAAGCACACCCTTATCCTTTCTGCAAGATTTTATCACAATCCACTCATCATCATTGGGATGTATCCTTCCCAAACCTTGTGTTTTCTTTGGGATTACCTCGTTCCCACATCTAGAGCACCCCATCTGCTATTCCTCTATCTTGGCCTTTTTGACTCAACCGGGGAAACATCATGCATATATTCCTCCTCTCATATATTATCCCTGAGCTTCGTGTGCTTTTCCTATAAATATATTATCTATATTAGTCTAGTCTTGAGCCCGGTCCTGCTTGTACATATTTTGCATCCTTGGTCGGTCTCCTTGCACAAAGTGATCTAGTTTCAGACCCAAATCCTGTGCTTTAATAAATTCCTTGTGATGAAATCTCATTTCAGCAATTTAATCATCATCACATCTTTGACCAATCAAATTCACACTTGACATCTCCATGGTAATGGGTCCTTGAGGATGTATCCTTCCTCTCATTGACCTAAATCCAATCACCTTTCTAAAAATGGGTCCTTGAGGATGTACCCTTCCTCTTGTTGACCTAAATCTAGATCATCATCATCACTGGGTTCTTGTAGGATGTATCCTTCCTGTTGACCTAATCTCAATCCAATAATCATCCCATATCGTTGATCTGTGTAGATAAAGGCATTTTGTAATTGAATTTTTGATCTTGAAATTTGATTTTGGTTCTTGATTATCATTCTTGATTTCTTTCGGTTGTTCTCCTCCTCAAGATTGCCACAATTCTTTATATCATGGTATGTTTTGAATGGATGCACCTAGGATAGGGGACTTGATCTTTTTTTTTTTTGCTTGTGAGTCAGTCATATATGACCCTTCCATGTATGTAATCCATTTGGGTTTGCATGCTGCACTTGGTAAGTGTCATTTGCTTGTGGGATTTTCCAGCATCCTTTCCACCATGGCTCTTCTGGGACTCATGTGTGATACTGGGGAAACCCTCATGTGTCTTTTGTGTCCATCCTTTGTAACACTGGTGACAAGGCCTTGTGTTCCTAGTAACCTTGGCATGGTATCTAGCATTGCTATATCAAAATAAGTGCTCAACTACATGGCGGTATTCCATCCCAGAATACCCCTTGCTCAAGATTCAAGAAAATCCCCCCATCTCCTCCCCAACAAAAGAAATCCTATCAACCTCATCAACCATCTTATCCTACCAATCAAATCTCATCCCCAGCAAAGCCATCCCTTTTAGTCAAATCAAATCCCGTCTCAAACCTAAGCCTTCATCCTTTATGCAAACCTGACTATCCCATCCCTCATTCTTCTATCCCCACCTTCCTTTTTCTTCTATCTTGTCTCTCCTGGCCATATTTTTGAGATACTGCCAGGGATTTTCCTTTTCTCCATGTCACCCTCTCGAGGGGGCATCATCTTGGTCATCCTATTCTAAATCTATCCTAATCATCACTCTGGGGAAACCTCATTGCCTACGTCCACATCTTCACATCATCCATTGTTTTAAATGTCTTCGAAATAGCGTTATTCAAAAACTATATCAAAGACGGGAAAAATGTAGACACCTAAATCTGATTAACCTAATTCAATCATATTTAGTGCCTTTTGGGACATATCAGCTAAGTAATTAAGCATTACCTAATTGATCTATGGCATCCCCTAGCCCTAATTAATTCAATTAATTAGCTATAGTCCTGATTAATTATTAAAAGCAACCAATAGATTAATAATTAATTAAAACCCTATTCTCCTATTATTGAATGAATATGTTATTTATGTAATTCAATTCATTAATATTCCCATTAACCCCTAACCTAACCTGTCACAACCACCTAACTCAGAGTTCAAACTCATCCCAACCTCTTTACCCATCCCTAATGATGTCACATTCCTAATCTTTGGATTAGGAATTCAATCCCTTCCCCAAAGTCAACTTTCTCAAGCTCTATCTTATCCCCTCACCCATACCTCATTAAGACCCTCATTAATGCCTCATTAATGCTCTTACACACCTTATTAATGCTTCTTACAGCCCTCATTACTCAACCCAATCATATTGTAACACTTGTCATCATATGATGCACTTGAAGAAGAACAATCCATGTTTTATCTTCTAGGTGCATCTGAACCTCTCCACAGGTTTTCATCTTGGCCCTTGATTTCTCACCCATTTCCTATAGGTAGAACCTCATTCCTTCATAGTTTCATCCACCTTTCATGCATTGTTATAATGCTAGTTTTGAGAGAAAATCAGAAATCCAATTCCAAAGAAGAGTTTTAATGTCAGTTTGAAGAACCCCTCTTGAAGCTTGAATCATATCAAATCTAGAGCACACATCCATAAGCATGGATAAATCAAAAGATCAAAAGGGCACTTGGGATTATGTTTTAGGGAGGTTTTCACTCCTTATTCTTTTATTATTTTTAAACTTTCTTTTCAGTCCAATCATGTATGTAGTTTAGATTATTAGTTGTGGATTGTTTTAATTAGTTATTATGCTCCTTTACACCTAATTTTCATAGCTCGCACTAACCACTCTTGGCCCCAGCCCCAAAGTAGGCACATGCAGAACCAAACACCTTTTATGAGGACAAGGTTGTTTGATCATTCCATCACAAAGGCACCTTCTCCCACTCCCATCCCTAGTTTTTACTAGCACTAGCAGCATGGGTGAGGCAAAATTAATATTGATTAGTGTGTATTTCACCTCATTCCCAGTTAATTTATTTATGTTATCACTTGATTACATAACTCATCAGTGGGTTACCCTAGTACTAGCCACTTAGGGCCTCGACCCCTCACTGAGAGCCACTCACCTAGTGTCCTTAGATTCCCTACCCAAAAAAGTATCAAAAGATTATAAGGAGTCCATGTCATAATATACAAGAAGCCATAACAATGTCACAACATTAAATAATTGAGTTTTGGAAAGCACTACTTATCCTGAATCCTCTAGAAAACCCTAAACCAAAATCAGATACACAGACGGATAAAACACATCCACATTGCATCAAATGCATCAAAAATATATTCTCAACAACATCATTACATCAAGTGCCTCATCCAAACATAAATCATAACATCCTAACATCATTAGATTGGGTTTAGGAGATCATTGATTGCCCCTAGTCCACTGGACATTCCTAAACCCTAATCTGACATTCAATATGATAGATAACACATAACAAGACATCAAAATGTACCAAAAATCAATTATTCTACAAAACCATATAACCAGTGCCTTTTGGTACCAACTAAAACCAAAAAACATCATAACAAGTTCATGTTGCAGAAAACATGACGATTCCTAAAATTTGGCTAAGTCTAAAATTTCCTAAAACCTTCAAAATCTAGACTCCTTATTTGAACTCCTAGGAGGCTGAAACCACTCTCAAACATCCTGGAAGGTATTACATAAAATGTAACTTAAAGTATAAGGAATTAAGCTTATACTTAAGTGTTACATTTTATGTTCCACCCTAAGGTTGAAATCAGACTGAGACCACCAAATTGACCTAGCTATTATGCATCAAAATGAACCATATATTCTATAGATAGAGAAATTAGTGAACCAACATGTCAAACATCAAATTACATCATCCTCGGGTAAGTACATAAACCCTAAACCTTAGAAAAACCCTAAAAACTAAGTCTGGTGAAGTCCTGTGCAGTTGGTCAATCATCCTGTGTAGTTGGGCCTTGTTGTTGTGCAGTTGGGGTCCCAAGCTGTGATTTTCATAAGGTCCACACAC
Source organism: Thuja plicata (assembly GCA_018584345.1). Lineage (NCBI taxonomy): Eukaryota > Viridiplantae > Streptophyta > Pinopsida > Cupressales > Cupressaceae > Thuja > Thuja plicata. The sequence goes on from MU224267.1 coordinate 7,969,062, forward strand.
TTGGGCTACTTCATGCATAGTTGGTGCCCAAAAATGCGGAGTTGGGGAAAGACTGTGTAAAGTACATAAAGTGGGTTGTAGGTTGACTTTGTCGGAAAAACTGGGCATGATGAATTCTTTGGAAGAATAATTTAAGGAAGACCCAATTGAGATCTCCCATTTTCCCTTCCAAAACATCCCTCACAACCACCTTTCTCTCAGAATAAAACTATCCCACTTATCAAAGTCTAAAATGAGGTATACAAAAATGTAAACAGAAAACATAAAGTTTCAATTACAAAGTATTCCCTACTCATGCCCAAAGGTTCCTAGAGGTTGTTAAGGAACCTAAGGTACATCAAAAGGAGTACAAATAGGAAACACAAAATCCCCAAATAGTATAAAGCATTATAAAATTTCTTACTGAATGAATAATTCACATAGCATAAACATCCACCACCTTTCAAGAATTATTTCTCATCTAAAACAATCTAATATACAATGAAGAACAACATAGCCATACTCTTTTTAGAAGTTTACTTTGACCTAGAGAAGTGAGAATACATAATAATCTACACATGCGCATAACATGGAAAATAAATGTGAAGGATCTCCTTTCAGGATAGATCCTACCTAGAGTCCTGCGGAAAAACCGTAGAGGAAGAAGTTCTTAGATGACTCCAGCAACTTTCCAAACTCCCTCAAACTCTACCAGCATAAATTTCTCTTCTGTATATCCCCCAAAGCCTCCACCTTGCTTTTTTTGTACTAAAAATAATGATTTCTATCCTATATCACAATAGAGTATCTCTCAAAAACTTTCCCATTATTTTCCTTCTATTTCCTGCCACCCCCTCTCTACAGAAGTTTCTCTCATAAATATTCTATGGGAGTGGTTGTATGGGAAAACTCCAACCGATGCATCAATCCATAACCAAAGGTTGGTTAATAGTTTATAATCATATTATTTTTATAAATATAAATTTATCGCAAGATATAGGTTGTTCACAGGAATGATTTAGTATTCTTTATCATACTTAATTAATTTATTTTAAGGAATGTTTATGTAAATTTACTTTTACCCTAATAAATATATTTACTACCACTAGATTATACTCTAGTTACTTTGACTCTTAAGATGTAATTAATAATTACCTTGTGGCTCTCTATATCAACCTGTGTAATTTAATTATAAATACAAATTATTATTTAAATATTTCACTGATATATATATCCATATATATATGTAAACATATGCATATGTCTGCACCCATATGCCTATGTGTACATATACCCATATAAACATTATTATTATAGAACATACATTTATAAATATACTTTATAACACTCAATACAAGGCATTTTAATTTCATAGAATTTACTAATAATAAAACAAAAATTTAATAAGAGATAGTGCATACCATCAAGAATAAATTACCACTCATAAAAATCAATACTCATTAAGTCCAAAGAACTATAATTAATATCCCCTAATCAAAATAAAATAATCTGAGCTAGCATAACAGGATACCATCCACCAACATGGAACAATACAACAATACCCAACCCAGGAGGAAAGGATCAAAGGTAGGCTCAATCTTGCGGTAACTTGGTGTTATCTCTGTAACAACAAAAACCATCAAGGATTTTGAGGGCATGCTCAGACCTATGAAACCAGGTGGAGACGATGCCTAGTACCTACAATCGTGCATCACCAAAAAGAAACACATGTGCATATATATATATATATATATATATATATATATATATATACATGTGTAGACAAATGACCAAGATCGATATATCGTGTGGACCTCAGCTAACTGAGTAACTACGACTTCATCCTGAATCATGAGAACACATCAAACAGATATATATATATATAAAGCAAGAAGCATGATAGATAACAAAGGTTAGAATTCAAATCCTTGGGTTAGATCTAACATTCCATAAACAAGTAAAAGATAGACAATTCCTAATCTCATAATCATAATAGCAATGATCATAAATGAATATATCAAAATATTAGCTAAGAATATCATCATCTAGATCTACTCAAATGATCACTGTAAGCATATATTCCAACCATAATAATGTCAAAATGTCCAATATTAAGTGAAAGTATAGTCACCTAAGAAGGTATTACATCCTCCCCCTAGAATTAGGCTTAATCCTTAAAGCCTACAAATAGATAAGGATAAATAGTTCTAAGCCTAACAACATCCTCCCATGTTGTCAAGGCCTCATCATTAGGGTCCCATTGGACCCTTGTCTACTCTATGGTGCAACCTATGAGAGTCAATTTCCGTTGCTATAGAACATGCACAGGTTCCAAATCCAGCTGCTTGTCTGCTACCTGTAAAGCATTCCAATCCAGTACATGAGTCACATCAAAATGATAGATAACACATAAGAAGACATCAAAATGTACCAAACATAAATTATTCTAAAAAACCATATAAACTTTAGGTACCATCTCAAACCAAAAAACATCATAACAATATCATGTTGCAGAAACATGTTGATTCCTGAAATTTGGCTGTCTGGAATTTCCTAAAACCTTCAAAATCTAGAATCTTTATTTTAACTCCTAGGAGGCTGAAACCACTCTCAAACATCCTGGAAGGTATTACATAAAATGGTACTTAAAGTATAAGCTACATAAGAGTATGTAGCTTATACTTAAATGTTACATTTTATGTTCCACCCTAAGGCTGAAATCAGACTGAGACCACCAGACTGACCTAGCTCTTATGCATCAAAGTGCACCAGATATACTACAAATAGAGAAATTAGTGAACCAACAAGTCAAACATTAAATTACATCATCCTTGAGTAAGTTCAAAAACCCTTAGTTAGTTGGTTTGCACAAGTAGTAATTATATTTAATCTTCATGGAGTGCATTATCTCTTATTAAAGGTTTGTTTTAATATTAGTAAATTCTATGGAATTAAAATGTCTTATATTGAGTGTTATAAAGTGTATTCATAAATGTATGCTCTATAATAATAATGTTATATGGGTATATGTACACATAGGCATATGGGTGCACACACACACACACACACACACACACACACACACACATATA
>MU224267.1:7972288-7985733 GCA_018584345.1 Thuja plicata
TATATATATATATGTATATATATATATATATATATATTAGTGAAAGAATTAAATAATTATGTGTATTTATAATTAGATTAAACAATGTTGCTATAAAGACCACATGGTAATTATTAATTACATTTTTAAGGGTCAAAGTAAATAGAATATAATATAGTGGTGGTAAATATATTTACTAGGGTAACAGTAAATTACATAAACCTTCCTTAAAAATATATTAAATAAGTATGGTAATGAATACTAAAGTATTCCCTTGAACAACCTATCTATTGGGATAAATTTATATTTAAAACTAATATGATTCTAAACTATTAACCAATCTTTGGTTATGGATGGTTGCATCAATTGGAGTTTCCCGTACAACACTCCTGTAGCATATTTATGAGAGGAACTTCTGTAGAGATTGGGGGGTAGGAAATAGAAAGAAAATAATAGGAAACTTTCGAGAGATACACTATTGGGATATAAGGTAGAAATAATTATTTTAGACCAGAAAAAGAAAGGTGGAGACTTGAGATGGGATATCCAGAAGAGAACCTTGTATTGGTAGAGTTTGAAGGAATTCAGAAAGTGGCTAGAGTTATCTAAGTACTTCTTCCTCAATGGTTTCTCCGCAGGACCCCAAGTACAATCTATCCTGAAAGGAGATCCTTAAAATGTGTTTTCCATGTTATGCATGTCTGTATATTATTGTTTATTCTTAGTTTTCTAGATCAGATTAAACTTCTGGAAAGTGTATTGTTATGTTGTTCTTCATTATATTTCAGATTATTTTGGATGGGAAATAATTCTTGAAAGGTGGTGGATGTTTATGTTATATGAATTTTTTTTTCCGTATGAACTTTTATCATGCTTTATACTATTTGAGAGTCTGGTGTTTCCTATTGGTTTTCCTTTTTGATGTACCTTAGGGTGCTTAGCAGTTGCAAGGAACCTTTAAGCATGAGTAGGAAATACTCTCTGGTTAAAACTTTATGTTTTATGTTTACGTTTCTCTATGTCTTATTTCAGACTTTGGAAAATGGGATAGGTTTATTTTGAGGGAATGATGGTTGTGAGGGGTTTTTTGGAAGGGAAACAGGGAAATCTCAACTGGGTCTTCCTCTGATTCTACTTCCCAAGCATCCATCATGCCCTTTTTTCCTGCAAAGTCAATCTGCAACTCATTGTTCTTGCTAAACACAGTATTCTTCCAACTGTGCAGCTCTGGGCCCCAACTACGCAGGTCACATGACCAACTGCATAGGAGGTAGGCCGAAGTGTGTAGGACCTTCCCCAACTACACAGATTCAGGCCCCAACTATGTAGGACCTTCACCAACTATGCAGGAAGGGTGCCAACTACACAGGACCTCCATTAGGGTCAATTTTAAGGTTTTTATTGATTTTGAGGGTTTCTGTAGTAACCCAAGGATGATGTATTTTTATGTTTGACTTTTTGTTTCACTAATTTATCTATTAATAGTATGTCTAGTGCATTTTGGATGCATAATATCTAGGTTAGTTTGGTGGACTCATTCTGATTTCAACCTTAGGGTGAAACATAAAATGTTATATTTTATTTAATACCTTCCAGGATGTTTGAGAGTGGTTTCAGCCTCCTAGGATTTCAAATAAAGATTCTAGATTTTGAAGGTTTTAGGATATTTCAGACTTAGCCAAATTTTAGGAATCAACATGTTTTCTACAACATGATCTTGTTATGATGTTTTGTGGTTTGAGTTAGTACCAGAAGGCACTGGTGATATGGTTTTGTATAATATTTGATGTTTGGTACATTTTGATGTCTTCTTATGTGTTATCTACCATCTTGAATGCCAGATTAGGGTTTAGGAATGTCTGGTGGAATAGGGACAATCAATGATCCCCTAAACCCAATCCAATGATGTTAGGATATTATGATTTATGTTGGGATGAGGCACTTGATGTAATTATGTTGTTGAGAATATATTTTTGATGCATTTGATGCAATGTGGATGTTTTTTATCCATATGTGTACCTGAGTATGGTTTAGGGTTATCTAGAGGATTCAGGATAACTAGTGCTTTCCTCAACTCAATTATTTGATGTTGTGACATTGTTATGGCTCCTTTTATAATATGATTTGGATTCATTATGTTATTTTGAGACTTTTTTGGGTAAGGAACCTAAGGACAATAGGTGAGTGGCTCTCAATGAGGGGTTGGGGTCCTACGTGGCTAGTACCATGGTAACCCACTGATGAGTTCTGTAATCAATTGATAACCTAAAATTAATTGGGAATGGGGTGAAATACACACTAATCAAGATTAATTTGTGCCTCACCCATGCCTCTAGTGCTATTAAAGACTAGGGATGGGAGTGGGAGAAGGTGCCCTTGTGATGGCACAATCAAACAACCTTTTCCTCATGAAAGGTGTTTGGTTCTGGATGTGCCTACTTGGGGGCCAAGGCCAAGAATGGCTAGTACCATGGTAACCCAAGGGTTGAGGGCTATGTGATGATGCTCACCTAGCTTGTAGCTTAGATTTCCTACCAATGTTGGTTATGTCCTTTTTGGTCCTTGTGATCTTCTTGTGTTTTCATTTATGTTATGTTTTGAGAAGGGTTTTCATCACATTAGGATTAACCTAGTTGTTACCTTCTTTCATGGACCTTGGTCTCTGTCTCCTAGAATATGGGAGTGGACTCTTTTTGGATCCACGTGGTTGGGTGGTTAATATTTATTATATAGAGGTACTGTTCGTGGTCAGATGGATGTTCCTGGCTTGTGTTCCTTCCATATTTTTCAGCTCTGAAGACTTCTTAGTGTATATGTAATTATGTACTTATGAATGAGAATTCTTGTAATAATAAGTTCTTGTAAGGAAATAATTGGATATTATGATATCATGTATATCAATGTAAATCCAAACAATGTATAAAGGAATGGGTAGATCTAGGTAAAAGGAAAGGGAAAAGACTGTATGTTATCAATATGAAAGAATAATTGTTCAAGGTATTTATTCACATATCTTTTCTTACTTTTTGGTATCCAAGAAATGATCTTAGACTTAGTATGAAATAATATATATTTATGAATGAATGCACTGTCTCTTGATGTAAGGTTGTGGAAAATTATTGTGAATTGATGAATCAATGAATAAGATAGCTATAGAATTCAATATTGGATTATGTTTACTATGTACCTTAAATGTGTATGGAATAATAAAGTATATAGGGTATTTCTTACCTATTGAATGTTTATCTCTCACCTGAATGCTTAATGAATAGTGTAAATAATGACATAAGTTTAAGTAGAGGATAACTCATTTAGATGTATATATGTCAGGAATAATGGTAGGATTATCCTTGGAAATTAATGTTAAAAATGAAGGAATGAATTTAGTAGGCTTCGATTATTCCATCAATTCCTTAATGGGTAACTTGTAATGTACATTAAGAATATCTTAATGGATAAATGAATAGATTAGATTTATTGCTTGAATAGTGGCATTAGGGAACCTGAGAGGATGTAGATTAGTTTGTAACATTTCTTTAAAAAAAAATATTAGTTAGTTGGTTTGTCCTCCTGGGTTCCTTGGCTATGTGATGCCACTCATCTAGCTTGTAGCTTAGCATCCCTACCAAAGTGGTTGTCTTTTGGGATTTTTATATTTCTTTCATTCTATGTGCTTCGGGAAAGGTTATCTCATCCTTAGGAGTATCCTAGTTACTTCCTTCTTGTGTGGATGTTGGTGTTTATCTCCTAGCATGGGTAAGTGGACCTTTTTGGTATCCACGTGGTTGGGTGGTTAATATTTTTATCAAGGTATTGTTTTCATAAGTGTGGAAGATCCTTGTTTTCCTTCTCTAGATTTATAGAAGAAGACTTTTCTCAATGTTCACTATTTGTTATCAATGTAATGCAATATTTTGTTGTAACCTCCCATGAGGAGATGAATGTAAAAAAACTTGATATACTTCAATTTGATGGAATGGGATGGGTAGATTTAAGGGAAAGAAAAGGGGAATATATCTCTCTATAAGGTATAATGAAAAAGAAAGGAATGTTTATCTTTATGAAACTTGGAAAGTAAATTTGAATCATGATGAATCATTATTAATGAATGAAATAGTCCAATATGTTGGCATTATTCTATTTTCCCGCAATTTTAAATGAATTATAAGAAAAGAATATCTCAATATGATTGTATTCTTTAAGTTGTGTTGAGGTCATTAAAAAGCCTTTAAATGTTAGAAGTTAATTTTGAATGAATTAATTAGTAACACTCTTTTGAAAAGATTTCTTTTATGTTAAGCAATGGATCTAAAATTATTTGTTCTAAATATCTCTCTATGGAAATAAATTTAATGGTAAGATTTGTGCATTAGGGAACCTAGGGAGGATCTAAAGTTTAAATAAAACTTCTATCTCTAGTAATGCAAAAAAAATTTAAAATTTTTTTTATATATATATCCTAGAGTTCTTTTGTTTTCCTTCCTATTCCCCTGGAGGGGCGTGACATCTTGGTTTAGAGTCCTTGGTTACCACATTGGAACCTAGGGAATATTGTCTCATTAAGCTTAAAATTTATTTTCAAGCAATCAATGATGAAACCTTAAAACCTAGAGTCCAGATTAGGACCCTTAAACTCATCCCTCTCCTTGCTTGTGGCATGATGCCTCTTGTTACCTGTGGTGGAAAGAGGGGTACCTAGAACACCCCTCTGAGATCTTACCAAGAAATTTATTAGGAAGAAGAACATTATGAGGAGGAAGGTAGAGGGGAGCATTCTAATAGCCACATAGGGAACTTTCAAGTTGTTCAGGTGCAAGAACTGTTGCATCATATTTTGTAGAGATTAGATGTAGGCTAGAATAGGGGTCAATGTGGGGAGTCTAATGTCTCTCACCATGAAGAGAGAGAGAGAGAGAGAGAGAGAGAGAGAGAGAGAGAGAGAGGATGTTTTGCATGCTTCTCACATGCAAGATCTCCTTAGAGATAATCCACCCCCATTTAGGGGGAATCGGGGTGGTTCCACTGCCAAAACATGGCTACTTGATTTGGAAAGGTTATTTTCCATGCACCCCTATGGCAGTAACACCAAAGCTTAGTTCACACTCATTCACCTAAGGGACTTTTCCTCTACTTGGTGGAAAATAGAGAAAGAGAAGCTTCACATTGATATATCCACCTTGTCTTGGGAACTATTCCTAGAACTCTTTCAAGCTTGATTATTGTCAGACCACTAGAGGTGAGAAAGAGAAAAGGAGTTTCACAATTTAAGATAATTAACCATGTCAGTTGATGATTATGAGTGACACTTATTTGAGATCAAGCTTTACTCAGGGTATAAGGATGATAAACCCATACTTATCCAACACTTCCTTAGAGGCCTCAATGGTCGATTGGCTAGTCAAGTATGAGTCTTTGAACCTCAAATAGTTAATGAAGTAGTCATTAAGGACCGTGTCATTGAGAAGAATGCATCCTTGGGTTTAGGAGGTCAGACTAGAACCCATGGTGGTAACACTCATCATTCTGGATCATGGTACAAAGGAAACCAGTCTCACAGAACACCCAGACCTAAAAACTATCCTCCTTCATCCAAGGGAAGTCAAAACCACCAAAAGAATAAATTACAATATAATAATTAAAATGGAGGATCTCAGGGAGTAAATCCCCGTAACTGGAAGCACAACATGCATTATCCAAATTCTCAACTATCTCAAAGAACGCAACCAAATGTTAGTCAAGGGAGCTATCAACAATCTACTGCTCCTTCCTCAGGGAAAAAATTTACTTGAAATACAGGATGTTATTCTTGTGGACAACATAGTCATATTGCAGTTAATTTCCCTTAGAAAGAAACACCAACAGCTAGTTATAGACAAGCCACTTCATAACCCATAGTGGGTGACACAGGAAGATCTCATAGGGTATTTGTTGTGTTAGATCAAAGTCAGGAAGAATATCAAGGATCAATCATTGAAGCCTCAAGTTTTTTAGGGGGTATTTCTACCACTATCCTGTTTGATTCTAAAGCTACAGATTCCTTCATTTCTCCTTCTCTAGTTAAATAGTGTGGGTTGTCGATAGAAAGCCAGGGAGATAAGTGGCAGGTTGATTTAGCCTCTAAGGTGAGAATAGTCTTTGACTCATGTGTCCAAAATTGTAAGCTAGGAATAGGACCTTTGCCACCTCGGAAGATCTCCAGGTGAGTCCTTTAGGTTCTTATGGAGTATTACTGGGTATGGATTGGTTGGATGATCATGAAGCCATTTTAGACTGTAGAGACAAGAGCATTTGGTGTTCCAATGAATCAGGGGAGAAGATGAAGATTGTGGGGGTTCAACAACCCATCTCCCTCCACATGATATTTGCAATGCAACTCAAGTGATGTATGCGTAAAGGATGCCAGTTGTTTTTAGTCTTAGAAAATGACTTGGAAATAGGGGAAAGCAAGTATGTAATGCTTGATCACCCTTTATTATAGGAAATTGTAGATTTTTTTCCCAAGGAAATACCGGGGATGCCTCCCAAGAGGGACATTGATTTTTGAATAGAGATAGCGCTTGGAGAAGAACCCATCTCTAAAGCTCTGTTTCGCATGACCACACAAGAACTAGGGGAACTTAAGCTATAGTTAGAAGATATTTTGGGGAAAGGGTTCATCAGACCCAGTGTGTCCCTATGGGGTGCACCAGTGATCATTTTAAATAAGAAGGATGGGTCTCTCTGATCATGTATCAATTATCATCAGCTCAATAAGGTCACCATTAAAAATAGGTACCCTTTGCCTCACATCAAAAATCTATTTGATCAAATGAAAGGGGCAAAATTATTTTCAAAAATTGATCTTAAATTAGGGTACCACCAACTAAGGAATCATGAGGAAGATATTCATCGTACAACTTTATGTACCCGATATGATCACTAGGAGTTCACGGTAGTACCATTTGGGCTAACAATGCTCCCTCTGTGTTTATGATCTTGATGAACGAGGTTTTCAGAACCTATTTGGATAAATTTGTGATAGTTTTCATGGATGACATCCTAGTATTTTCCAAAACATTTGAGGAGCATGAATATCATCCTCGCCAATTCTTACAATGTTTAAGAGAAAACCAACTTAATGCCAATCCTGAGAACTATGATTTTTTCCAGATAGAGGTTCAATATTTAGGACATGTCATCTCAGGGAAAGGAATCATGGTTGACCCAGCAAATATTTAGGCCATAGTGGAATGGCCAACTCCAACTAATGTCTTAGAGGTTCACAGTTTTATGGGTCTGGCAAGATATTACCAATGATTCATCCAAGGCTTCTCCTAGATATCTCACCCCATCACTTCCTTGCAAAGGAAGGGAAAGAAACTTTTGTGGTAAGAAAAGTGTGATTCATCCTTTCAAATTTTTAAATAAAATTTTACCAGTGCTCCAATCTTGATAGTTCCCGAGCCCTTGGGAAATTTTGTGATTTGTACAGATGCTTCACTAGAAGGAATTGGGGCAGTCCTAATGCAGGAAGGAATATTTATTTCATATGAGTCAAGGAAGCTAAATGACCATTAACTTAACTATCTCACCCATGAACTTGAGTTAGCAGTTGTGGTCCATGCCTTAGTAAAATGGAGACACTTTTTGTTGGGTCATGTTGATGGGGCTTTGTGACTGGGTCCACCAACAGATGTAAGTTGTCATTGGGTATCGGGTTACTGGCCAACTTCTCCTATAAAGGTTGTCCAGGGAAATGAGATTCCCCAGTCCTTCAAGCATGTGAGAGTAGGGTCTTGACAGTGCGGGAGCTTAGCTGGAAAATATGATTGTTTTGTTTGGAAGGATAGCTGGTTATCTTGGCTTGTCTTCTCTGTGGATTTAAGTGAGTGGGTTTTCCTACAAGAATTCATTAACTTAACCAAATAAACTTCAAAAGATACTGTAGAGTTAGAATTATTTCATCTACTTATAGTTATACTAAACAATGAAAACATCAACAATGCTCTAACACGCTACACTAAATACTGAAGAAATACAGAACCATCAGTTCATATTTAATCAATAGAAAAGGAAAAGGAGGTCATTAATCTACTTGAAGTATTAGAGAAAAGGACATAAGATCATAAATCATAAAATACCATCAACCAAAAGATTAGAGTGCTAACAATGTCATTGATAGAACCCTTCCTTCTTCATTAACATATCTCTAGCAAGCACTGGTGCGTGTTACAATGGTGGCTCCTGGGGAGCATTTAACTACTGAAAGCTTAGAAAATAAGGAGCATTGAGCTCTGCAACTAAGAACTAAGAAAACTGAAATTCTATTAGCTATGGACTACAAAATCATCAATTTTTCCGACCCTTGGAATGAGGTCAGACCTATTATTTATACACAAGTTTTGACCTAAAACTAACCTAACTTATTTTACACTTAACAATATAATACAATTTTTGGTGGCCGGTACTACCTGCACCATGCTACAAAAGACCTCAATAGAGAAAAGGTCTAACATGTCAGAAGAATAAGACAAGAAAAGAGGAGTGGAAGAATCACCCTCAAGAAGAGAGCTGGGAGGAGAAGAGAAGAAATCTGATCCCTTGGGGATTGAGGCTACATGCCTCATAAATGAAAGGGTGGCTTGTTGTCTTTGATGTGCCAAGTGTAATGTTAAAGTGGCACCTTGGGAAGACCATCTGTCAAAACCCTTTTATCAAGCCATTATGCCTTGTTGTAGTTACCTTCTTTCTGACACCCTTCATTAATTTCCTTGAAAGTGACCAGTCGGCCTTGGGAACCGGGACACGGGTCACTTAAAGAATACAAAATTGTGAGATCCGAAACTCTAGGATCCAGAAGCTTATGCCTCAAAGAATAAAGAATACAACCGATATGTGGTTGGTCAGATTCTCTAGACTCTGGAGAACTTTATTGCTCCTTATGAATTTTCCCAAGCCTCCAACACTTGGCTTATGCTTTCTTCATCTACATTTCTAATACTACCCCATCAACTGTGAACAACCTCCAATGCTTCCTCAACATCTCCAGCCCCGTTCCGAAATTCATCCACCATCTTGATAGTGTCATGCAACCATATCAGTGTCTTGGATAATCTGGATAACCTTCCTTGGTCAAAATCTCTAGCAGGCAGATACAGGGACTCCATCCATTCATCAAACTTGTTGAGGACATAGTCCTCCGGGGTACATGTTCCAGTGGTGAAGGGATCGACTTGCGATACTCTAGTCACGAATGCTTGAAACAGGCCCAATGGGTATTGGGCCACTGTCACCTTCTCTTTCAAGGCCTTTACCAGTTCCTTTCATACCTCAGTCCTAAGGACAAGTCTGGAGTACTAGGCCTGGAGGGAATCATATGATTTGTCTCCCAAAATCCCTACCTCTATGGCGACTTCTTCTCCTATGTTGCGAATTTCTTCAAACCTGGCCTTTCATTTTTCATACTTTGCTAAATCTCACTCCCATATAATAGTGGAGCCCTTTGCCTGACTGAGAAGAGTGTTGATCTAATAAAGGTCTGAGAGGGATGTCGTTAGAAATTTTCTTATGGTGGCTACTTGTTCGGCGGCCCACCCATCTACAGCTCATGCCTTTTTCTTCATGATCTATAGAGAATCCATGTCACCCTATGCATGCGGAAATCTAGAGGAAGGGGTTTCAGGGTGGACCTTGCCCAATGGCTATGTAATTTCTACCAGAAGTGCGAGGAGATTGGCATTAGTCTCTCTTTCCTCCTTCAACTTCTGGAAATAGTAAGAAACCAGAGAACAAGCTGAGAGCCTACCTAGAAATCCAAAGAATAGCAGGGAAGAAGCACACTAGGATCACTCCCGCAACAAGTTCTACCCTCAAACGATCATAAACAGACACCTCGAATCAACTAGTAATTGTCTACTAAGCATAGAGTAATTCATAGCTTAATTGCAATTTAGTCACCTAAGAATCACTCTGAATGCACAAGTGTTTTTGATCGCGGTAACTGTAAAAAGTGGCATGTAATTTCTATTTATACTCTTAGGGTAAAATAAGTTACACTTTTCCCGCAAACTCTGGAGCAGGCAAACCTCCAGACTCTGGGCCTGAGGATTCCATGCAACCATACCTTCTTGTGGTAAGAATACATCATGGTGGAGAATCCCAGAGTCTAGAATCCAGCTCTGGAAAGAACAAACAAACTCAGGGACCGGGTCTCACAGGCACGAAAGACAAAACATAAAGAAAGAAAACCTCATGGGGGGAAAAACCTGGAGAATAAAACCAAGAAAAACAAAGAAAACAAGGCAAGAGCCAAAGCCAAAAAGAGGGGACCCAACATTTTACACACAAAATGTAGGGATGGGTATGTAGGGCATAACAAACGGTGACTATCTGGGATGAATGCCTTAGCACATTTGAGAACCGTGGAATCTCTGGTTAGAAAAATTGGAATCAATCGTTACTCAGAGCATCCTACTCACAAGGTGCGAAGTGTTAGAGAAAATCTGGCCCATACATGATTCAATCCTTAGTCTTCTGTCAGTTGTGAAGTGTGTGCTTTGAAAGAAAATCAAGTCGATGACCTCTGGGAGAAGTAGAGAAGAGGCACTAAATATATCAAACCAAATTCATGAAATCTGCTCGCTTCCCCCAGATACCGGAGTTTCTCCACTCTAGTTCCTTGCTTTTTATTTTATTCTTTTTTGGATGGGGAGGCGGTACTCCTTTCACCATTAATCTTAAGCTTAGATAATTTTAATGGTGGTACTTCTTTCACCTTTTCATCCACTTCAAATTGCTAAATAGGGAAGAAAAACTCTGGACCCGAGAAGAATTTGAATGTTTCTTAGACTTGGGCCAACAAATTAGTGCGACTGATCTACTCTCGGTGTGTCTGATTACTTGTTCCTTTTGATTTTGATTTAATTGATTTCCAGACTTCCAGGGATGAAACCGATGAAGACTACTCATAGCCTATTACCAAACTTACAAAATAACTCTGGAGACCAGACCAATTCCACCATGCTAACAATAGATTTTGAGTTCACCATAATGCAAAAGGTACCATCCTAGAGACTAGATGTTATGCGAAGCATACCAGCCTACAAAAAGGGGGAGAAAAACATTGGGGACCCGAAAAAGAAAGAATGAAGCTGAAAACAAAATGAAAAGAAAAAGGGAAATCCCAGAGGATGGCCAACAAAACTATTTATAAGACAAGGCACCCCAAACGGAGCACTAGGAAAGAAATATTTACAAGCGAGCAAATTTACATATAGTACAATTCTGGACAAACCTACCTCATTTGAAATAATACTTGAGAAACTATCCATTGACGAGAAATGGAACAGCTTCTCTGGTCATGGTACTGAGGTGATAAGTATTTTTCCCATAGATCTCAGAGATCAAATATGGTCCGAGCCAGAGCCGTTGGAATTTGGTGTGTTTTCCTTTCTTTTCCTGGGCCTTATCCCACAAGAGGACCAAGTCTAAAATCTAAAAGGCTTTGTATTGGGCTCTTTGTTCAAACCATCATTTCACTAATTCTTGGTGATGTACAAAATGTTCAAGGGCCGCGTCTCTTTTTTCTTCCATTCACACCAGATTTAGGAGCCAAACCTCCATGATATTGTCCCGGTTGCTGAATTCCAACATGAACTGTAAAACTGGGATTAGTAGGTTAATGGGGAATAATGGGTTCTGGCTGTAAACCAAATGGAATGGGGATGTCCTCAAGGTGGCCTTAATTCAAATACGATCTGCCTAGAGGGTGAATCTCAACTTTTGGTGCCAGTACCAGGGATTCTATTATAATAGATGTTTGATCACTTCAAGCAAATTTTTGTTGGTTGATTCAGCAACACCGTTACCCTGGGGGTAATAGTTGTTGGAGAACTTCAGAGTGATCTTCTTGTCATAGATCCATTCAAGTAATTGTGCCAAAGAAAATGTTGGACCATTGTCACATACTATAGAAAAGGGTATTCTGAATCTTGTGACAATGTTTTCTTCCAGGAATTTTATGACTACATCTATTGTGTTGTTCTTACAAGGTATCACTTCAAACCACTGGGTGCAGTAATTGGTAGTAGTTAGATTGTACTGGTGGTTGGTAGATGAGTTGGGGTAGATTTCCCTGATAAATTCAAATTCCCATTGGGCAAAGGGTCTAGCTTTGAAGACCAGTTACAAAGGCATAGCCAAGTTACGCTTACAATGTGCCACAGTTTGGCAAGTATGGCACCTCCTGACATGAGTGTAGACATCCTTAAAGATATAGGGCCAATAGTATCTGTAATGCCCCGCCAGGGAACCCACGAGAACTAACCTAAACTTGACACTGAGTTAACAAGATAATTTTTTTTTTTTAAATGTTTACAAACAATAATGATAACAATGCGGAAGCAATGAGATACACGACATACACATAAGAACAACTCATACATAGATAACAATCCTCGAGGGCTCCTTGACATAGAATCACTTAAGAAAGATAATCTACGAATAACATCTATAAAGAACTAACACAAAGGGTACATCAAATGAATCCAATAATATACATCTCATAACTCACATCATTTGCACATGTCGCAGGGTATGTAGTAATCACTCTAATACAAGTATGATACAACAACTAATACAGGTATCACATCCGATACACTATTACAAGAATACAACTGATATGATAAGATCAAAACTTCCTAAGATAAACATGATGAATACATATGATACAACTCATGAAACTGTACAAGTCTTTAAAAGAATCAGAAGATATAACTGCAACAAGGATCATCCAAGCAAGAAGAAGAACTGTCGGATCTCAATGGTAATAAGAATCACTACCACCCGACCACGTGGAACCAAAGGTCCACTCCCACCATGCTGAGGAGATAATAATAGGCCCACACACACGGGTATACAACATGAAGATGATCAAAGGTATACAAACCATCAAAGAGATACACATAGGAAGATCCTAGTAGCTTTCTGATCACAATGAGAAAGACTAAAGCAAAATCATAAAGATGGAAATATCAAGACAACTAAAAGTCCAAGATCATACAAGGTACATCATCCAAAGATAAAAAGAACATACATAAGATATCCAAAACACCAACATAACCAAATATTGAATCTAAGAGCCAAGTGTCCAAGACACAACCATAAAAGGTACAACATGACCTATGGAGGAGACTTAGGCTACATGCTATGGGAGTGTCATCATATGACATTATACTCGAGTTACCTGGGACTGGTCTCTATGGATCCCAGACCCTCAAGCATCATCTAGTTGAGTTTACCCTAGTCTGGTCACTCTGGACCCCGGACGCTCAACATGCTAACTAATCTTGTATTTAATGTCAACCCCAAGTTTTATTATTAAGTTATCACTTATTATTCAACTTACAATAGGTCACCCTGGACTAGCCTCTTTGGGCCCCAGAATCCTATTGCAAGCCACTCCCCTAAGATGCACCTAACTAACCATC
>MU224267.1:7987627-8007266 GCA_018584345.1 Thuja plicata
ATCTGAAAACTAGGATCCTTTGCTTGATCTTCTTTGTTTGTGTATTTGGTGTTTCTATTGATTAAAATGATGAAAAATGTGTTCTTGGATCTATTTGTGTTTTCTTTCATCTTTGCATGTCAGATCTATGAGTATGAGCATGAGGGTTTCATTCCTGGGTTCCCTAGCGGGGGATTACAGTATCTAGCCTGGAGGATCTGATGGGCAGAGGCGTCAGCTAAGCCATGCTTGGTTCCAAACTGCCCGTGGAATTCTTCAATTATCTTTGCATCTCGAACCCTATTGATGCACCGGAGGTACACTCCCTCATAGTTCCTACGGAAAAGCATGGCATTTTTTATCTTAAAGTGTGCCCTTTTCAACTGTAGGGCTCGACATTTTTTTGGAGGCAATCCCTCTAGGTACCTGTTATTCAATAACAAGTACACCAAGTCTGTGTACCATGGGTCCTGAGTGATGGACTCCACTATGTACGTCTGACATTCAATGTGTGGAGTTTCTTCTACCATCACTCTACATAGTCCCTGGCCCTGGACTATCTTCATGGGTTGCATTTCCAAATCATATTCTAGAGGATGGCCATCCATTTCCCCCATCTCTCACCCAACTCACTCTGCATCAGCAGAGATTTTACTGCCTAGTATGGGATGATAGCATGCACTTTTCTCCAGAGAATATAATGCCAGAATTTCTTCACGATGTGAACGAGAGAAAAGGCCTATTTTTCCAAAGGAGAATACTAAACTTTGGCTTTCTTAAAGCTGGAGCTCATGAAAGCTATTATTCATTCTTCCCTTTCAACCTTTTGGGTCAATACTAGCATGGCAGAATGCGGCGAAGCAAAGGAATATATGTAAAAAGGGAGGGAATAGTCCAGACTGGCCAGAACTGGTGCCTCCATTATCATTTGTTTAATCTGGACAAAGGCCCACTTTGCTTCAGGGCTCCACTCAATTTTATTATCTTTATTCATCATCTCGTTGAGTGGTTTTATGATCTCGACAAATCGAGTGATGAACTGCCAGACAAAGTTGATCTTTCCAAAGAAAGACCTCATTTCCTTCTTGCTACCAGGCATTTTTAGGTTTAGCAGTGCTTCAACTCTCTCAAGGTCAATGGATATACCCTTCTTGGAGACAATATGCCCGAGTAATTTCCCTTAAATGACCCTAAATATGCATTTCTTAGGGTTGAGGGATATTCCATACCGGCAACATCTCTCACAAATATGGGCGAGGTGGGCTAAATGATCACGCCTGTCCCAGGAAAAGATGGTCAAATCATCCATGTAGATGATTATACATTGGTTCACAAGGCCCTCAAATGCAATGTCCATAGCCTTTTGAAATGTATCTCCTGCGTTGATCAAACTAAAGGGCCTCCTCTAATAGGCAAACGTTCCCCACTTGGTGGTAAATATTGTTTTGTCTCTATCTTCATACTTAACCATGACTTGGTTATACCTGGGATACCCATCCAAGAAAGACATCATTTGTGATCCGTTCACAATTTGCAGTACCTCATCCAATGAAGGGAGAGGATTATTATCTTTTTTGGAGGCCTTATTCAAATTTTGGAAATCCATGCAAAGGCAGATCTCGCCACTTTTCTTCCTCACAGGGATGAGGTTGGCAACTCACATAGTGTGTCAGATTGGAAAGATTATCCATGCTGACAGTAGTTTTTGGGCCTCCTGATAAATCAGAGGCTCGATCAGTGGGTTGATCGGTCATTGCTTTTGCAAAAAAGGCTTAGCATCAGGTTTGAGTGGGATAGTATGAGTCATAATGGATGTATCATAGGTTTTCAAGTCCTCATACCCCCACGCAATTACATCAATGTATTCTTGGAGAAGAACAAGAATCTTATCCTTCTCCTCAAGGGAGAAAGAGGTGCCAATGTGTATCATTTTCTCTTCACCAGGCTGGCTGATGTTCACTTTCTCAAATTTCCCTCCCTCAGAGGAGGATGATATCTTTTCCTGACCCTGAGGGTCTGAGTCAAAGATTCGTTCTAGTGCAACCATCCCTTTAGGGATGGTGTTGGTTGGTAGGTCCATGATCCTGTCATCTTCATCACCATGTCTAGTATCATCATGATCTCTTTCTTCCACTATCTAGTCTTCAAAAACACCAACATTGGCCATAAAGGCCAAGATATCCTGATCATCCTCAAAGACCTAAAAATGGGTGACATTGTCTGGAATGGATGGGGTGGGGATCATCTCAATAGAAAATCTCTAGATTCACGAGCTAGTCATTGGCTCAAGTGTGTTGGAAAAAATGGCAAGGGAATCCGAGACATAGTTCTGTCTTCATGGAACAAGATTGATATTGAAGGCATCAAAATATTCAATAAGGCTCCATACGCGATTGTGATATGTGGCCAACCTCTTATCATGATAGGTATATTGACTCTGAACTTGTTTAAAAATCAACTCTGAATCACCCAGGGCCCAGAGGCGAGTGATCCCTTTCCTTAGTCAAAATAGGAGTCCAAGGACCAAAGCCTTGTACTTCATGATGTTATTCATGTAGTTGAACTGCACCAAGTAGGATACGAGGAAGGATTTCCCTCGGGGGTTGATCAATTCCACTCTGGATCCAAAACCCTATTTGGATCAGGACCTGTCAAACTTAAGGGTCCACAAGTCATCATTTGTTGTCTAGGGCTGGGCAGACGAAGTGGTCTTTAGATTGTTTTTGGGAGGGTTGGGGGGAGTTTCCTCCGGCGCTGATGGTACACGGGTGAGGTTTTCCTCTAGAGGGATTTCTAGTTGGGATTCCTAGACAAATAGCACCGAAGAGGTACTACTAGTAGAAGTACTGGGTTCCAAGGAATCAGTGGTATGGTCTTCCTTTCGGAAGGCATCTATGTGCCAGGTAGTAGTGGTAAGGCAAGGTTCATACTCTAGCTCTGAATGTTTCTGGTAATGCACCCAGCACCAAGTGCTAGACAAGAGTGTGGCAAGGGTCATTGTGTCACCCTAAGAGTTAACCTCAACCCTTAATTTTTCTTCTAGGTCTTGGTTTCTCTGCAAAACTATGGGGTCCTCCCCGTGGGTAAAATTGAATGTTAAGATCTCAAGGGGTTGGTACACCCCAGGGAAGTCTCAGAGAAGAGGACTTCATTTACCCTCCCAACTTTAGTGAGGGCCTATTTTATTTGGGGCTCACTTTCAACCTAGATCTAGTTAGATTCTCCTTTCTAGGGGAGCCATAAGTGGGAAAATTTGGTTGAGAAATACCCATTCAGAGACTTGGACCAATTTTGACTTAGTAACATCCCATAAGTCTCTGGGATGTCCACCACTTGTATGACAATTATTCTAGCTATCCTGGGGTCTAGGATGAGTTGAATTTGGATGTTTTTTAGTTCACCCACCATTTTTACAACAGTTTTATCCAGCTAGATTACTGCACCATTAAACGGGGTGGGTCAGAATCTGAGCTTCTAGCATATGGACAAAGCCATGATATTGCTCGAAGCCCCAAAATCTACTAGGAAATTGTGTATATTTTTCCTTTGTATGCTCAAGCCTAGTAGGAAGGGAGGATCTTCAGTGTTTCCCTAAAAGACAGCCGCATTGGCATCCTAAAAAGAGACAGTCTTGGGAGGGTGACTAACGGCTTTCGATTTTCTCAAGAGCTTCAGAAGAGACTTCTTTTACTTGGGATGGTTCAGCAAAACCTCCATCAAGGTCATGGAGGTGGTGATTTGTTCTAATGCCTTTGTGATATCAAACCTTCCTCCTGAGAATTGGTGGCTTCCCTCAGCTGAGTCCTTAGCTTGGTTAGAGCCAGGGCCTTTTGGAGGGACAGACTGATTAGTCATGTTGTCCTGGGGAGGAGTGTCTTTGGGAGGTGTGGGAATGTAAAATGGTCCTTTACCAGCCTGACTCCAAGTGTTGTAGGGAGCCCATGGGTTGGTGAAGGCATTGGCCTCAAAGCCTAGAATAGATTCATGAAAGAACCCCTATAATTCAAGTTCTTCTTCATCTTCTCTACCTATTCCAAAGAAGATGGTCTCACAGGCAAATGCACCATGAGTAGGCTCTTCTATAGGAGGCTCTGGGGGAGTAGGATTAGAAGCTTGTTGTCTGTCTAGCTGGGAAATCATGATGACTTTCTCTAGCCTGACATAGTTTACCTCATTGTGAGAGCCTGTGTCATGCAATCTACACCAGTTGGTCATTAGCTAGAAGTCTACAACTGGTGTAAAATGGGAAGGTCCAGCGCCACTCTGATTGGTGTTTTAGTTCAAAGGTGGACCTCCGATACTAGCATTGTTATTCCATTGTTTTTGGTTGGGCCGAGGCCCATTGTTGTAATTTCTTCCTCTGACATTATTGTTTTGTTGGCCGGAGAAAATATTCCCTCTTTGGGAATTGGTGTTGTGGGGTGCAAAGGACCCCGCCTTCAGTTGACCCATGTCCATAGTCAATAGAGACAACATTTTCCAGAGGGATTCAACCTTGGTGGTCAACTGGGTATTCATGTCACAGTGTGATAGTTGTTGTTGTTGGTTTCCTGGGAAAGTAGCAGCATTCGCTAGAGTTGAGGGTGGAAATCCTCCATCCATGGATGGCTAAAATAAAGGCACTCTAAATGGTTGTGGCTATGGTTGTTGCATTTGTTGTGGCTGATTCTAGGGAAAGGGTTCCAGACCTGGCGTTGTTTGGGTTTGAGATGGAAATACGTACCAGGCCCGCTGGTCTATCGACGGTGGTGGGGGATTCATGGCCATCGTGGGAGCACCCATTACTTGATTAGGGTTATATCCCCCAGCATAAAGAGTTCTGTTAGGTATCATGTTAAATGGCATGCTCTACCCAATCCCGTTCAGGGATTTGGTAAGACAATGGGACAATTCCAAGGCTAGGTTGTAAACCTTCGCCAAGGTATCCTGATCCCCGAGAGTGGTAGTTCCCCATAGGATAGTGGCAACAAAGGGGTCCATCACATTGAGATAGGTCTAGATAGTTACATCCATAGATGGAATGAAGGGACCCGTGCACCGCTCCAAGGCATGTTAGAATCAGTGGTTGAATGCTACAAGGGGCTCATTCAGTTCCTTCCTAATAGAAATGAACTAGCTATGGGACCATGCTAGGTCCACATGTACACAGAAGGAAGCCAAGATGGTGTCCTCCATGTCCTGCCAACAGGGAAGGTTAAGGTACCAGTTCAGTTTGTTTTGTCCCAGAGACAGAGGGAACGTTCGGGTCACAATGTCTTGATGTTGGATTCGGTGTTGGTTCATGGAATCTTTGTATGCCTGCAGATGCTCTTCTATGGTTCATGATACTAAGTTCTCATATCGGGGACAAATATTTTTTGGGTACGAAGGTAGATCATTGGCTGCACCCTAGAAAAGTTCCCATTGGGGACTTGGTATTTCCAAAATAAGAAGCCATCGGGGGTGTCAGATTTTGACTAGGTTGGAAGTTGATTCCTAGGGTTGTCTAGGGGACTTGGGTATTCTGGGATGTGCTAGATCCCTAGGCAATGGTGGCTGACTTGGTTTTTAGGGTCTGTTTCTTTCAAGCTGGAGGCTCGAGCTTGACAAACCTCCAGGATTGGGAGTTGATCTAAGGACTCTTTCAAATTTGGCTGGTGAAAATGATCCAAACCCACTGAAGGTTTGACTCCTAAAACTATGGCTTGGGGAACCCTTGGGTGGTGCAAAATCTAAATCCTTAGAGGGGGACTAGTTCATGCCCTCCTTCTAGCGCTATTTTTTTTTGGCATGACTTTGTGACCGGGTCTACCATAGATGTAATTTATCACCAGGTACCGGGGTACCGGCCAACTTTTCCTGTAAAGGTTGTCCGGGTGAATGAGATTCCCTGGGCCTTCAAGCACATGAGAGTCAGATCTCGACAGTGTGAGAGCTTAGTTGGGAAATGTGACTATTTTGTTTAGGGGGGTAGCTGGTTATATTGGCTCATCTTCTCCAAGGATTTAAGTGAGTGGGGTTTCCTGCAAGCGTTTAGTAACTTAACCAAATAAACTTCAAAAGATACTACAAATTTATAAGTATTCCATCTACTTATAATTATACTAAACATTTAAAACATCGACAATGCTCTAACACGCTACACTAAATACTGAAGAAATATAGAACCATCATCTCATATTTAATCAATAGCAAAGGAAAAGGAGGTTGTTAATCTACTTGAATTATTAGAGCAAAGGACATAAGAACATAAAGCATAAAATACCATCAAACTAGAGATCAAAGTGCTAACAATGTCATTAATAGAGCCCTTCCTTCTTCATTAACATATCTCCAACAAGCATTGGTGTGTGTTACAATGGTGGCTCCTAGAGAGCATTTAACTACTGAAAGCTTAGAAACTAAGGAGCATTGATCTCTACAACTAAGAACTGAGAAAATTGAAATGCTATTAGCTATGGAATGCAAAATCATCAATTTTTCTGACCCTTGGAATGAGGTCGAACCTATTATTTATACACAAGTTTTGACCTAAAACTAACCTAACTTATTTTACACTTAACAATATAATACTATTTCAGGTGGTCGGTACTACCTGCACCATGCTACAAAAGACCTCGAGACAGAAAAGGTCTAACATGTCAGAAGAATAAGACAAGAAAAGAGGAGTGGAAGAATCAGCCTCAAGAAGAGAGCCGAGAGGAGAAGAGAAGAAATCTGATCCCCCAAGGATCGAGGCTACATGCCTCATAAATGGGAGGGTGGCTCATTTTCTTGGATGCGCTAGGTGTAATGTTGAAGAGGCACCTTGTGAAGACCATCTGTCAGAACCCTCTTATCGAGTTGTCATGCCTTGTTTTAGTTACCTTCTTTCTAACACCCTTCATTAACTGCCTTAAAAGTGACTGATCGACCTTGGGAACCGGGACACAGGTCACTGAAAGAATACAAAATTGTGAGATCTGGAACTCTGGGATCTAGAAGCTTACACCTCAAAGAATAAAGAATATAACTGATATGTGGTTGGTGAGATTCTCCAAAATTTGGAGACCTTTATTTCTCCTTATGATTTTTCCCAAGCCTCCAACACTTGGCCTATGCTTTCTTCACCTACATTTATATATTGTCCCATCGACTGTGAACAGCCTCCAATGCTTCCTCAACATCTCCAGCCCCATTCTGAAATTCATCCACCATCTTGATAGCATCATGTGACCGAATCATTGTCTTGGATAATCTAGATAGCCTTCCTTGGTAAAAATATCTGGCAGGCGGAAACAAGGACTCCATCCATTCATCAAACTTTCTGAGGACATAGTCCTCTAGGGTACATGTTCTAGTGGTGAAGGGATCGACTTGAAATACTCTAGCCATGAATGCTTGAAATAGGCCCAAGGGGTATTGAGCCACTATCACCTTCTCTTTCAAGGCCTTTACCAGTTCCTTGCATACCTCAGTCCTAAGGACAAGTCAGGAGTACTGGGCCTAAAGGGAATCATATGATTCATCTCCCAAAATCCCCACCTCTGTGGTGACTTCTTCTCCTATGTTGCAAATTTCTTCCAGCCTGGCCTTCCACTTTTCATACTTTTCTAAATCTTTCTCCCATAAAATAGTAGATCCCTTTGCCTAGCTAAGAATAGTGTCAATCTGATAAAGGTCCAGTAGGGACACTGCTAGAAATTGTCTCATGGTAGCTATTTGTTTGACGGCCCACTCATCTACAGCTCGTGCCTTTTTCTTCATGATCCATAGAGAATCCATGTCGCCCTGTGAAAGTGGAAATCCAGAGGAAGGGGTTCTGGGGTGAACCTTGGCCAATGGCTATGTAAGTTATGCTAGAAGTGCAAGGAGATTGGCATTAGTCTCTCCTTCCTCCTTCAGCTTTTGGCCCTGCTTGATGTATTTGGCCTCTACTACTTTTATGGCCTCCCTTAGCAAGTCCAATTCACCTTTCTTGTCTCTCCTCTCTAGTGCCACTTTTATTATGTTATAGTCTTCAAGCATTACAGCCACCACATCTGCACCTGGAGGGGGTGTTGTGATAGTCGCAACTATGCTGCTTATTGGACCAGTCTAGAGAGTATGGATTGTCTGTGCTTTCTTGGGATTTTTAGCTTCTACATTCCTGGCCATCATTTTAGCCAATGAGAGTGTAGTGTTTGATGCAACCGTCAAGGCCTTTCTTTTCTTTGATTCTCCCAGCCATTGGGGTGGCTGGGGCGGCTTTGCTACTAAGACCTATTCATCAAGATTCCCTTCAAAATTCAGTGCTGTGTTCCTGGAATGTACATTATCTTCGGGCTCTTTCTCCATCTCTTGCTCTTGTTCCTTTTCTTGTTCTTATTCTTTTGCTTGTTCTCAGGAACCTTCAATACTTTCTACCATGCTGGCATCTTGTGTTGTAATATCTGGAACCTTTTCTCTAGTCTCAATATTGCATGTATTTTCAGGAACCTCCTCATCCCTCCCGGCATCAGCTGATTTTGCATTTTCATTATCTGGGACTTCTTGATCAACTTGTTGTTGTTGTTCTTGGGATTTATTAGACTCATCTGCTGGAACATTCTCCTCCATTATAATATCCTCTTGGGGTGGGTGGGGTCTCTATCCAAAGTTTAACAGTGTGACCACCATTATTACCTTACCAAATGTGCTCTGAGGCACTTGATCGCCCAGAGTAACCAAAGGCATCTTGAACACGATGAAATGGGGCACGGTTGATCTCGAAGGTCTAGGTTTCCCAATCATCGTATGTTGATTTATGGGTTGCCTTGGTGTGTCTTCGATCCCTTGGACCAGAGTCTTTTCCTATTTAGGTCCCTTTTGTGCTTCCTCCTAGGCCTCTTGTTCTAATTTATCTTCTTCTTCTGGGATCTCCTTTTCTATGGGGGCCTCTTCCTTATCCTGAGTAGCAACTTCCTCCACCGCATGATTTATACCTTGTTGGAGGTCCATGAACTCCTCTGCTGAGAAAGTGTCATCAAAGTCATCATGCAGGGGCGAGGAGTCAAAAATATCTTCAAGTTTGGGAGAGTCCAAACTGACGTCCACCGGGGGCACATCCAGCATACCAGGACTGGAGGCTATGCTTGGTGTAGGGGTCACCTTCTTCTTCTTCTTTATTTTCAATGGGACCCTAGGAGATAAGGGCAGCATCGTCAAACTCCTACAATGTCTGGACCCGATTCTGGATAATGGATCCTTTGAACTGTGGGATCCCCAGCCCTGAGGTGAAATTTTTTATGTCCAGGGTAATGATTGTTGCTTGATACTGTAATGGCTGGGGATATGGAAGTAGAACGGTCTGAGTGGGTGCATTGTACAATGTTTCTAGTTGGAGTATTAACTCTAGTGATTGCACTATGCAAGGGAAGTTTTCCACCTTGATGATGCCAGAGGCAGCCAGCTGAGTGGCCAAATTATCTCCGGTGGCCTTCAACCTGTAAACGGCTTGGATCAAGCCTTACATTTCAGCCCAAGGTCTGGGCTCTGTGTCTGTTATTTCTAGAACTTTGGATTCCACCTTAGATCCTACGACAACACCCTCCTTTGGATATTTGGAGGTCAAGGGAAGCTTTGCTAACAACTTTTCGGCCTTGGTTTTGGTGGCCGCCCAGGTGGAAGAGGTAGGTAGCTCTGGGCTATCAGGAGGGGTGATTACTTTAGACATCATTGATCAACTTATCCACAACCATTAGAACATGGTATACATAAAGAACCTTAAAACTCTAGAGAAATCATCACCACCTTGCACTTGTTCAACAAGTGTTAGCATATATCAAAAAATCCTAGAATACTTAAAATAGACATGAATTAGACTTCGAGGTGTTGAACCGAATGAAAAAGGGGAAATGCAGGAGAAAGGGTTGCACAGAACCTAGAGTCCAGATGAACTAGCCATTATTGTGCCGATGTGACCAAAGAGGAACCGTACTTGGCTGACATGGGTTGGCATGTGGCCACATGACTAGTGACATAAAGGCATTAATGGTGACAAGTGGTCTGACATGGGATGAATTTGAATGCCAGATTGGACGTGGTTTGAATTCCCGCTCATGGGAAATTAATCCTGCCATTAAGGCAATGAGATAGAGGAGAGAGAAATTTGCCATGGCTCGAACCAGCGAGGTGTCAAGTTCAAACCGTGGCAACTCCATCTTGATGAGCTCAGTCTAGCAAGTGAAAACACCTGATAGAGCACGAGGAACTTGTCAACTCAAAATAATATACACAAGGAATATATAAAAAAATACAGAGGGCCAAAGGCCAAAACATATATACATCAAAATACATAGCATTTATAAGTTTTTTATAGTTTTTTACAACATTTACAGAAGTACATATACTACCCTAAGATAATATACAATGTATACATTTATCTACAACTATGCAGAGGGTGGACAACCCTCTAGTAGAGCCAACCCACCAACAGGAGGTGAACCAAAAACACAAAACACAGACGGCAAACCAGCAAAATGAATGAAAAAAAAACTAAAAACAAAAGGGAACAACAAGGAAAACACATGAAACAACAAGAAACTAGAGAACAAGCTGAGAGAGCCTACCTAGAAATATGAAGAATGGCAAGGAAGAAGCACACCAGAGCACTCCTGAAACAAGTTCTACCCTCAAATGATCACGAATAGACACTTTGAATCAACTGGTAATCATCTACTAGGCACAAAGTAATTCACAGCTTAATCATGGTTTAGTCGCCTAAGAATCACTCTGAATGCACAAGTGTTTTTTATTGTGGTAACTCTAAAAAGTGGCATGTAATTTCTATTTATACACTTAGGGTAAAGCAAGTTATGCTTTTCCCACAAACTCCAGAGCAGGAAAACCTCTGGACTCTGGGCCCAGGTATTCCATACAACCATACCTTCTTGTGGGAAGAAGACATCATGGTAGAGAATCCCGTAGTCTAGAATCCAGCTCTGGAAAGAACAAACAAACTTTGGGACTGGGTCCCAGAGGCACGAAAGACAAAACAGAAAGAAAGAAAACCTCGTGGGGGGAAAAACCTAGAGAATAAAACCAAGAAAAACAAAGAAAACAAGGCAAGAGCCAAAGCGAAAAAGAGGGGACCCAACATTTTGCACACAAAATATAGGGACAAGTATGTAGGGCATAACAGGTCACAACTTTGAGCTTCATATAGACCATTGTAGCCTTTAGTATATTTTCATTCAACCTAACCTCAATTCTAGGCATCGTAGATGGATGGAGTTCTTATGTGAATAATATTTTGAGGTTAAGTATATACATGGGAAGATAAATGTAGTGGTTGATTCCCTGAGCAGGCACAAGCATGGGTTGTCAACTCTCTCTCTTATCACCGATTTGGAGAGTCGAATTTGACAAGCCCTCACTTCTGATGCATGGTATTAGGAGTTAAAAGTAGATTTGGAGTCTGGAAGACCCTTGGAGGGACGTTTTTATGGATATTCCATGGATCTCATTGGGTTGCTGCAGCAACAAGGTTGAATCTATGTACCTATATCTAGAGATATTTGTATGGTTATCTTAGTAGAAAGTCACAAAGCACCCTATTTATCCCATCTGGGAGTGAATAAAATGTTTTCTAATCTATGCCAGTTGTACTATTGGTCAGGAATGAAGAGGGACATAGCTGACTACATAGCAAGGTGTCTAGAGTTTCAGAGGGTGAAGGAAAAGCATCAATGTCTAGCGGGTCTCCTTCAACCTCATATGGTTCCAGAATGGAAGTGGGATATTATCTCTATGTATTTATTGTGGGGCTTCCTATTACCCCACAAAGACATGATGCTATCATGGTTACAAGTGACAAGCATACCAAAGTAGCCCATTTCTCTCCTATACAATCCTCATATACAGCAGCATCTATGTCCAGTATATTTTTGAAGGATGTAGTAAGGCTTCATGGGATTCCTAGGAATATTATTTATGATCGGGATCCAGTTTTGACCTCTTCACTTTGGACTTCCCTTCAGCAGGCCTTAGGGACTTAGCTCAACTTTAGTTCATCTTATCATCCAAAAACCGATGGGCAGACCGAGTGGGTTAATCAGGTACTCAAAGATATTCTTTGAATGTATGTTATGGATAGATAGACCCATTGGGAGGATTACCTTTATTTGGTTGATTTTTCTTATAACAACAGATACCATATCTTGATTGGTATGTCTCCATTTTAGGCCTTGTATGGTCATCCATGCCACACACCTTTGATCTGGGACCAATTGAAGGACAGGGTACTTCTTTGCCTAGCAATTTTGCAAGACATAGAGTAGCAGGTAGAGAGTATTAGGGAACATATTATGGAAACATAAAATAGCCAAAAGAAATATGCAAATGCTTACAAAACTTATGTACAGTTCTCTCTTCGAGATAGAGTCTTCCTTAGGGTGCGTCCGCGAAAGATTCCAATCTGATACAGAAAAGGCTCCAAGCTCGCACCCCAATTTGTTGGACCTTTTGAGGTTCTTGAGAGGATAGGACCAGTTTCTTATCGACTTGCCTTTCTACCTAGCCTTGTTTGTATTCATGACATATTTCATGTTTCAGTTCTTAGAAGATATATTCCTAGTTCCTTGGCGGGGTGTGACACACCAAGTTGCATTTGAGAACAAAAAGGCAAAGATCTTCAATGAATCAGGAAGGTTGATTGGTACTGGTGAAAAAACAAAAGGTAACCTATTCGATCTTGATGAAATTAAGACGATTTATTTATTGGCTAGAAACGAAGACATTTGGTTGTGGCATAAAATGTTATGGCATGTGAATTTTGACAACATGGTTAGGATAAGCAATAAAAGAAAAGTAAGAGGCTTAGCGAGCATGTCAAAACCCGACCATGTCATGTATAAGAATTGTCAAAAAGGTAAAATGACAAAGTCTAGTTTCAAGAGAAAAAACTACACATCTAATGCTATTCTAGAAGTAGTCCATACTAAGTTATGTGGACCAATGAGAACAAAGAGCTACTATGGTGATAGATAATTTATTATCTTTGTTGATGATTATTCTAGAATGATGACTGTTATGTTCTTAAAAGATAAATCAAAATCATTCAAGATGTTTAAATTATATAAATCTATAGTTGAAAAACAAAGTGGAAAGGAACAAAAATGTCTAAGATCAGATAGAGGAGGAGAATTTGTTTCTGATAAATTCACTAACTTTTGTAATGAGCATGTAATTCAAAGACAGGTTTCTACACCGAGAACACCACAATAAAATGGGATTGTTGAAAGGAGAAATAGATCAGTTGTTGATTGTTCTAGAAAACTGATGATTAAGAAAGGCATCACACAAACATTCTGGAGAGAATCTGTCAGTACTATTGTCTATACATTAAACAAAGTTCAATTGAAGAAAGACACCAATAAGACACCTTATGAGATATGGCATGGATACACACCCAATGTAAGTTACTTTAGAATTTTTGGAAGTCAATTTTATATATTGAAAGATAATAGAAATGTAAAACTTGACTCCAAAGGTGATGAAGGAATATTTCTAGGTTATTCTACCAAAAGCAAGGCTTATAAATATCTTAACAAGTCCTCTAACAAAATCATTGAAAGTGAAAATGTCAAAGTGGATGAATTTTCTGAGAAAAATGATGAGGAAAGAAGAAAGGAACCAGAAGACTAAAATAGATTTGTTTATAGAAAATAACCTAACACTCTTACTGAGCAATAGTGTATCACTCCCGAGCAACAGAACAATGCACCCAAGCATCATGATGCAAACACCAAAAATCAAGAAATTTCTCCCAATGATGTACCGAGCGATGAAAATCAAAATGAAGTTTAAGATGATAATTAGAATGATGAACAAAGAGATGAACTTGTACTTTCTAAGTACGTCAGAAGACACCATCCACAAAACCAGATCATAGGAGATAAAAAGGCTAGAATGAGAACAAGAATTAAGTCACTGAACACTAGATATTTGATTTGTGATTTTGAGCCTAAATCTGTTAATACTGCACTTGAAAATCAAAAATAGGTTAGTGCTATGAAAGAAGAAATTGATAATACTGAAAAGAACAAAACATAGACATTAGAACCTAGACCAAATGACAAAAATGTCATTGGTAACAAATGGATATTCAGAAACAAGCTAAATGAGAATGGAGAAGTCACAGGAACAAAGAAAGATTAGTATGAAAAGGGTATGCACAAGAAGGTATTAAATATGGAGAATCCTTTGCACCCATTTCTAGGATAGGAGTAATAATTATACTTGCTTATGCTACCTACAAAGGATTTAAAGTATACCAAATGGATGTCAAATATGCATTCCTAAATAAAATACTAGAAGAAGAGGTATACATTGAACAACCAGAAGGGTTTGTTGATCCTAACAAGAGAAACATGGTTTTTAGACTACACAAAGCCTTGTATGGATTCAAAAAAGCACCAAGAGCATGGTATGAAAGACCTCACTCTTATCGCATAAGTATTTGATTTGTAAGAACAAATGATAATAGAAATCTATATTTAAAAGAAGATACTGATGATAACATTTTGATTGTTGAAATGTTTGTTGATGATATCATATTTGGAGGTAATGGTATGTTATGCAAATCATTTTCTACTGAAATGAGCAAAGAGTTTGAGATGTCAATGTTTGGGGAGATCAAATTTTTTCTTGGTCTATAGATTCTTCAATAGGATATAGGCATCTACATCACACAATCCAAACACATCAAATAATTTCTCAAGATATTCAAGATGGAGGACTCCAAACCAACTGGAACACCTATGGAAACCGGATTCAAAATGAAAAAGAAAGACAAGTAAACAGAGGTAAATCAAACCTTATATAGATCAATGATTGGAAAAATCATGTATGTTTTACATACTAGACCAGATATAGCACATGTTGTTGGAATAGTTGCAAGATTCTCTGCTAATCCCAAGGAATCACACATAACTGTTGTCAAAAGAATTTTGAGATATCTAAAGAATACCAAAGACTATGTCTTATGGTATAAAAAAGAAGGAAAATTTGAACTTCAAGTCTATACAGATGTTGATTGGGCTGGAAACACAGATGATATAAAGAGCACAATAGGAGGATCATTCTTCATGGGTGATAGACTTGTCAAATAGATAAGAAAAAAGCAAGGATGCATCTCTCAATCCAATGTAGAAGTAGAATATGTGGCTGCTACTATAAATTTCTCTAACATTGCATGGATAAAGAAATTACTGAAAGGTATGAATATGAAAATTCTTGAACCAGTAATTATCTATTGTGATAATACAAGTGCTATCAATATTTCAAAGAACCCTGTCATGCATGCTAAGACAAAGCATGTTGCTATTAAGTATCATTACTTAAGAGAACAAGTGCAAGAGAAAGAAGTGATACTGGAATATGTACAATCCAAAGAAAAATTATCAGACCTATTCACAAATCCATTTCCAAAAGATACATTTGATTACCTGAGGAAGAGACTAGGGGTTCGACCCTTGTCTACTGGTCATTAAGTTGACTAGAAGTTTGCCTCAGCCTAAACATTATCATAAGATCATTCATGTTGATACAAGTAGAGATATGGAATGAATTGAACAATCAGTACAAGAAGGTACTTATTTGCACCAAATACCAGAGTTATTGTATTGTTGATGGAGAGGAAATTCAAGGAATATATTAAGGAGAGAGATATTATATGTTTGGAATTGTTGTCAAAGGGAGAGATGTACTCAATGAATATATCCATATGAAATATCTAGAGATAAGGGAGAGAAGATCCAAAGGAAGAGAAGAAGAAATATCCATCAAAGAGAGGAATAGTCAAAGGGAGAGAAAAACATAAGAGAAAGATTCAAAGAAACATCCATCTAAGGGAGAGAATTGGAAAAAGTTAACAATACATATCTATCCAGAAAAGGGAGACGAGATTCTACAACAAAGGGAGAGAGAGAATCAGAAGTTACTACATCGGTCCAGTAAAGGGACTAAAGAATGAAGAAAGTACTCTACAAGAATCAAATCTAAGCTAGAAGAGCTTACCGAGAGTTAGATATTTGTATTGGTTATAGAAAAATAAGTTTGGGGGAGATTGATAAACTACAACTGACATATTTCATATTGTATTAATAGTGTGTTTCCATCAATGCCAAAGGGAGAGATTGATGAACTATAACCGATTGCATATTTGAAGATGACAAAGTTGATGATCATCGAGATGTAGAAAGTAAATGCAAGACATTAAATCAGTTAATGTATTGTATTTTCATTGATGTCAACTTGATATGGTATGATTTCTCATACACATTTGTCAACACACTTAAATATATGAAGGGACAAAGTTTTTTCATCGGTAATCATATACATTGAGTGAGAGTAAAACCTTATGGATAGTGAACCCCGAGCACAAAAGTTCATAGTGTTACCCAAGCAAGTGATACCCAAGCAAGAATTACCAAGCTAAATACAATTGTCACCAAACATAACTGAAGTTGGTGCCTGAGATATCTACAGTAGTCATCGAGCACAATTGAAGTGTTGACCAATGGGAACTAAAGTTAGGAAATGACAAAATAACTTAGCTGGAAGGAGCTATATTTAGATTTAATTGATTGATTACTTTCTTTTCATAGATCAGATAAAAGATAAAGACAAGATGTAGATTTAAAGCATGTTTTATTCCAAAAAACAAGGAGAGATTTGCAAAATAAAACTAAAGCAAGCATGGCGAGCTTTATGGATCAAGAAGTGATCAACGAAGAAAAAAACAAGGACAAGAAATGGTGAGATCATGTCTATATGAAGAGACAAGTAATTCATAATAAAAAGGAGGAATGATAAAGAGAATTTAGGTGAAGATAGAATTCTTCATGCAGATTTGATCATATAGGCTGAAGAATAGAGCTGAGAATTCTGCAGACACCGAGCAACAAAGAAGCAACAACATTCACTGAGTAGAAATAAGTGGAGCAAAGGAATTGAAGAGAACATTGATCAAAGAGGTATTATGGAATGACAATAGATCTAAAAATATGCAATTCAAATTTTTATTAATGAAAAGATCATCTATTGTTTCAGTTTAACCATTGATTCAAAAAATATCTTAACAGAGTAAGATTTAACCATCCTTTATATATTGAGATACATCCCAAGGAGTATCAAAAGGTTTTCATGTTGACAACATAGTGAATGCTAGGTCAAGTGATGAACTGTAAGTTTTAAATCCTCTAATAAGGTTGCACTTAACAGTGTGTTTGTAACCTTTAATAGGGTTGGCTCTTCACCGAGCTCACTTCAGAAGAGTGAAAATTTTGGGTTACCGGTCCCAAGTGGTTTTTCCCTTAACAATGTTTCCACGTTAAAAATCCATGTGTAAAATTATATATGGTTCATTTATTTGATGTTTTTATTTCCACATTACTAAAAAAGGATTGAATAGTAAACACTACGTTAAATACTCTATTTCGGTAAAGGTTAAGAAAAGATAGACTGATATTCAATAAAGCTTAAGGAAAGGATAAATAGTATAATCATGGAGAAATATATACATGTTAGATTCACACCAGGCATACATCTTGTAGGACTAAAGATAACTAGAGGAATTATATTTGTGGTATAAATTTTTGGTTGAATTATTGGATTAATTTTTGAGGCCACTAATTCACCCCCCCTCCCTCAATTATTCTAACATGTATTTTTGTTTTTTTTGCAACCTAGAAATTAAGACATTACATGCTTCATCAGAAAACTATGTTAATTTCATGGATTGAACCACTAAAGTATCTTCTAAGAAAAGAAGCTCTCACTGGACACCTAGAAAAATGGGTAATGATCATGAGTGAATTTGATATTGAATATGTAGCCCGTAAAGTAATCAAAGGTCAGGTAATAGATGACTAGCTTGCAGAAGCACTAGTCTAGGATGATCATCCTCTATTATCATATTTTCCAGATGAATCAATCTTCACCTCTACAACATCTAATGAATGGAAGCTATACTTTGATAGCTCACATACTAGAAATAGATCAGGAGTAGGTATCATGTTTGTAACTCCAAAAGGTGATGTCATACCTAAATCATACAAATTAGAAATTGATTTTACCAACAATATTTCTAAATGTGAGGCTCTAGTTAGTGGACTCAAGTTATCAATTCAATGGAAAATTTGGCAACTAAAAGTATATGGTGATCCCTAGCTAGACATGTGTCAAGTTAATGATTACTATGAAACTAAATATGAGAAATTGATACCCTACAAGAAGATGACAGACTTCCTAAAGTCTATTTTTAATAATAAATTTTCAAAAACTTCCCAAGGTACATAACAAGAAGGCAAATTCTATGTAAACTATCGCTTCCATAATTGACATACTACAAAATGAAAAACGATGTGAATTTCTATTGGAGCAGTTATTGATCCCTGTGTTTGATATTCTGCAATCTAAGCTTGTGTGTGAAATTTTTGGTCCTAATTCCCCTTGGAACCAAGATATATACAATTACATGAAATCCCAAATCCAATCTCCTGACCTATCCAAAAACAAATTTTGAGCCCTTATCTGAAAAGCCGCTAGATATGTCATTATTGGTGACACCCTTTACAAGAGATCCTTTGACCAAACCCTCCTGATATGCCTCGATTCACAAGAGGTCAAACCCTCTTTACATGAGGTACATGATGGTATATGTAGAGGTCATTTCAATGGTTTAAGTCTTGCAAAAAAGTTGGTAAGAGCTAGATAATGTTGGCCCAATATGGAGAAAGATGCACATAACTTTGCAAAAAAGTGTTGCAAATGTTAGATACATGGCAATTTGATTCATGCTCAAACACAAGATCTTCAATCGGTTATCTCTCCATGGAATTTTTCTCAATGGGAATTTAATCTCATAGGGAAGATCACTCCTCTTTCTACCAATGGCCACAAGTATATTATAAATACTACTAAATATTTCACCAAATCGATTGAGGCCATCCCTATGACTTATATCACTGGAAAATAGATTTCAAATTTATTTTGAATTATATCATATGCCACTATGGAGTCCCCTTTTCTATCATCATTAATCATGGAATCCATTTCTAGAATAAAGATGTTAAAGTGCTTTGTGAGAATTTCAGGCTTTGTCATAGATTTTCCAGTATCGATTATCCATAAGGAAATGGCCAAGATGAGGCATCAAATAAAAAAATAGTTAAGATACTCCAAAATAATGTCAATGTTGATGGTCAAAACTGGCACCTGCAAATGAATCTATCCCTTTGGGCTTACAGAACCACCATTCGCACCACCACTGGCGCCCCACCATACTCTCTATCTATGGCATTTAGGTCATTCTACCTCTTGAGGTTGAAATTCCTTCATTGAGAGTATCACTGCAACACATCAATGATAATGAACAATACAAATTGTCTAGACTCCATGAAATTAAAATGCTAGATGAGAAGAGATAAACCTCCTTAGTTCATTTGCAAACATATCAAAAACATCTCAAAAGGAGCTATACCAAGAAAGTTAGAGGTCTTCATTTTGAGATTGGATATTTGGTTCTAAAGATGAATTACAAGACCTAGCAGCTGTTAGAGTAATAGTCTATCGGGGTTACTAATTTAAATCATTATGATCTAATTAGTAACTTCCCTATTCACTCTAGTTTGCTTAAGCTAACCTTAGGTAGTTTCTAATTCTGTTAGTTTCCCTTTTT
>MU224267.1:8009221-8024299 GCA_018584345.1 Thuja plicata
TGTCCGCTTTGTAATTCTTAAGGAGATTGTAATTTCATTATTGTTGTTAATAGAAAATCATTTCTTGCAACATGCTTTTTCAGTCTCTGGCCTATCGGCCGCCATAGCTTTCTGTTTCTTCTATCTTTTGTCTTCATTCTCGTAGCAGTTTTGCATGCAGGGTTCTTGGGTAGATTGATGTTCCTCAATCTCAACAGCAGCAACGAGAGAAACTTGGAAAAATTGAACCAAACTAGGTGGGACCCTATATAGACACTGTAGCATAGGATCTAGAGTCTATTATCTTGCAACACCAAAGGGAGAACCATTGCCTAAATCAATGAAAAATATGTACTTCGGAAAGTATTACATAAGATCCTAAAAAAGTAGAAAATTTTTGAAAAAGTCCTTAAAAAAATTGAAAAACAAAATTTGAAAAAATTAAAGGAAAATTTTGAAAAAAGTCAAAAAAAAGTGACAAAAGAAAAAAATGGTTGCCTTGATGAAACCCTACTAAATAGGCATCTTGGGATGTAAAAATAGAAATAAACAGAAAAATTCCATCCAAAAGTGAAAACCTTGCAAACAGACACTTTGGGAAAGTATCATGGTGAAAACCTAGCAAACAGGCTCCATGTGTCGTAATTTTTTGCTCCAACATCCACCTGATGTTTACTTCTCTTTTCATGATCATATTGTTTACTTCTCTTTTCATGATCATATTCTTCACCTTGAATCAACCCTAGTGCCCCTTTATGGACTATAATTGGTTGATATTCCTTGTCCTTTCATTGACGTACCCAACCTGTACATATCTCATCCTTAGCCTCTATATATAGTATGTATTCTATATGGGGGCATATTCCTTGCATTGCTCAAATTTGAATTCAAACTAGTGGCAAGGCTCTGAACATGGTTAATCCATGGGGTTACTCGCTTTATTAGATTGGAGATAATAACATGTAAATACTTAATGGCTGAAAAAAATTTGAAAATTTGAAATATGATCTAAAAATCTAAATAATGACCTGAAAAAAATCCTAAAAATTTGAATATGACCCTAAAAAAATCCTAAAAATCCAAATATGATGCTGAAAAAATCCCTAAAAATTGAATACGATCCTGAAATAAGACCATAAAACTCACATACGATACTGAAAAAATATCTTTAAAAAGCATACAATATCCTCGAAAAAATCTCTAAAAATCATATAATTTCTTGAAAAAATTAATAAAAAATCATAAAATGTCTTGAAAAAAATCAGCAAAAACTCATAAAAAGTCCTGAAAAAAGTTCATCACAAAAAAATTCAAATATTTCAAGAAACCGTAAAAATTGAAAAATCTCTTCAAAATATACAATAAATTTATACATATTCATTTTTGTTTTGCGGCACAACCACCATGCATGTAGACATCAATTGAAGACTCATAATAATGTGCTTAACAAAATCCTATATTAAACTGAGTCATTTGACCCAACACTCAATCTGGTTGGAATTATTCAATTGTTCGATCTTCATTATCAATCACTCAACCTATCCAGCCTATCAATCTATCAATCATCCAACGTTTCAATCAAATCAATTGGTATCAAACTATCAAACATAGCACCAACAACGCAAGTAACAAAAAGATCATAATGGTTGTTGGCTCAGATTTTTTGGTGAAATTATTTATCTTTTATTGATTTTTTTTTGGTCATGTTCCTATGCTACTTGATATTATTGAGTTATGAGAGTGTTCGGGATGGTTCATAATCAATTTTTGTTTTGTCTTCTATCTGTTGTATTTTCTCATGGAATTCTGGGGCATGTCCTCCATATCCTTATGGATTGATAAGATCATTCTCTATCTGTATCATGTTTATTTATGCAAAATTATTTCTTTATCACTGTAGCTCTTTATTCCACGATGTGTCGCATCCATTTTTCATATCAAAAATAAAGCTCTTATGACATAAATGCACTTACTAAAGCAAGTTCACCTCTTACTAATACCTCTTTATCTAATTTTTTCTTTCCACTAACACTTCTTCTTGTTAGCAACAAGCCAGCATCCCTCACGAGATTTGTCACATGGTTTAACATCCTCTTGTGTCTTATATAAGTCTAGTGGTTGTATCGAGCATTAATAGGTTGATTTTTTGGTGCAACAACCCTAGCTTCTAAGAAGTAGTATCAGATCTTGGTCATAGGTTCAAATCATGCAAATCACCATGAGTGACAGTGGGAGG
Organism: Thuja plicata; assembly: GCA_018584345.1. Lineage (NCBI taxonomy): Eukaryota > Viridiplantae > Streptophyta > Pinopsida > Cupressales > Cupressaceae > Thuja > Thuja plicata. The sequence goes on from MU224267.1 coordinate 8,011,437, forward strand.
GGGATTGTTGGCAGTGAGCCAGCGTCTCTCACAGGATTTGTGACATGGTTTAACAGCCTATTGTGTCTTCTATAAGTCTAGTGGTTGTATCGGGCATTAACAGGTTGATCTATTGGTGCAACAACAACCCTAGCTTCTAACACTTCAGTCAGTCCTTGTAGTCGCATTGGTATAGTAATCTGGTACACTAAAAACATGTGCATCCTTCATTTATGCATTTATAAAGTAGAAAAATCTAGAAATATGTGCATTCTATATTTATATAGTTCTAAAGCTGAAAAATACAAAAACAAATATTGCATTCATTACATACATGTATTGCACATAAAGGAAATACATTGCAACATCTAAGCATCATCATATGGAAAGAAATTAAAAGCATGTACATAAGAATCCATCATGTATATAAGCAAAGACATCATAAGCTAGTTTCATATCATATATATCTCAAAAAGTATTAGAGTACAAAAATCAAGGTGTATGTATACACTAAGGCCTACAAGATCAACACAATCTATCATATTTCTATCAAAAATGTCCCTCTACATAAGATACATAGTCTCTTGTTGGTCTATGCTCCCTATATCATCCTTTTCTCTTCTCATTCTAAAAGCTAAAGCCCCTCCTTTCTACTAAATCATCGGCTCTATTCTAGGTGGTCTCCTTGGTCCTACCACTCCCCCACTGCTCAATGTCCTCTGGGAATAATTTTCTAGAAGAGGGCTTGAATCTTCATTGCCACTAATCTCATGGTACAACTCTCTTGTATATTTCCTTCCAATATTGTATCTCTTTCTGTGCATCCCCTAGCATCCCTGTAACCTCAGGCACACCTACATCTACATTGATCACTCTGTAGGCCAAGATAACCAATTTTTATATCTCTCTATAGTCACCCTATCTATCTGGCACATAAAATCTATAATATGTTGTCTCTACTATTTGTCTTCCTCGTCACCTATATTTGCATCCTACACTGTAATATCCTTAGGAGCCTATATATCCTTATCATCTAATTGATCCTCTATCTTCCTCCACCTACATAGGCATATCATTTGGACCACTGTCGGCATTATCCCCATCCTCACTACTATACTCAGTGTTAATACCATCCTCCTCATTTTTTTATCCTCCTAATCCCCTTCATCCTCTGCCTCAACACTTTTTTCCTCTCCCTTAGCATCCTCATCATTTTTTCCTCTCCCTCATCATCTAATCTTGGCACTCGCAATCTCGGCACTGGCACATCTATATCTATCAAAAAAATAGGACTATGTTTCACAAACCACATGTCATTGTGTGTTTTAGTTCCTGCATCTATAATATCAACACCTTCTCCAAACTATCTTGGTTTTAACTGCTCCAAATTTGCATATGCTACATATGGTTTGATAAGTTCACCCCTGACTTGACCTCACCCCTCGAGTGTGTAAATAGTGTCATGCCTATCAAAACTCCCTGTCTCTCTCCAAACTTCTTGTGCACTGTATCTGGCAGCTCAACCTCAATTACCACATGACCTATAATCATGTATCCAATAAAATACCTCTCATGTTTTCAGTATGGAAAGTGATTTCTATCGTTATCTCATCTAGGGTAGTCTCTATATGGTCACTAGGTAAAATATCTCAATGTATCCATGGCATGTCTAAAATACAGTGCATAACTCAATGGCCCCCACACAAATTCTCCACCATAGCAATATATGTATGGAATATCTGGAATCACCACTCAGTCTACAATAGGATGGAACACCGCTATGTGCTCGTAAGCCCAAATCTACAATAATGTGATAACACTTCTAATATATAACCTTCTTTTGTAATCTACCTTATGTAGATGATAATACATCATAGCTATCATACATTGACCACAAGAAAACATTTTCCCATCCATGATCATCCGCTTGAGCACTCTTTGATGTAGAGTGACCAATGTTCCTTCAAGTATCCTTAGGTTTTATCTTCACAATAGGGTTCTTAGGCACCTACTCTAATAGGTCATGTACTCCAACCTACCCTATGTTGATTCTTCCTCACAGCCTTTCCTAGGCCCACTCCATGTGTCCTATCCCAATTTGGCAATCTATGTCATCACAAGGAATTCTCAATTCCCTCTTTGAACATTGAACCCTCAAGACCTACCTTAGACCCCACTTCCACTTTGCAAATAAGATCTCATCAAAACATTTCTCCTATTGGTGTGAGTGATTTCACTAACTCCATTCTACATAGTATGAACATTTTTGAAGGTTTGAACCCACTTTCAAATACCCACAAAGCACTTTGTGTTATTAGGCCTAGTAGGAGGCCTAATTCTAGTAGCCCTTCTAATCATCTATTCTCGATATAAACCCCAATTCTCCTAAACAATCATTAAAAAAAATACAGATTCTGATATCCTTTTGGAACAACACCAAAATATCCTAAAATGGCATTTGGTCTTTGGGTCGGATTGGGTCAACCAAATCTGCACCTAAATAAATCTATTATGCCTAGTTACTTAGGGCTTGTTCAAAACCTTCACCATTTGAGGTCTTCTATTAGAACAATCACTTTCCCTAGAAGAGTACACTCTAAGGACTCTATCTATGCATCCATGGCACTCACACAATCTTTCTCTTCTTATACAATGCCTTTTTACCCATTCACTGGCTTGCCTCTTACCAAGATCCAATCCTAGGGCTTCACAGAAAAATGCATGGATTTCCTTACCTATGTTAAAACTAAATGTATCTTATTATACATATAAAGACCTAACATTCCCCAAAAGGATGGCCATTTCTCATGGTGGAATTTCAGGCTAAGGACATTTCTTTCCAAACCCTCATTTAGGCTCTTTCCTAGACCAGTCAGAACAAACTAGGTCTGATCTCCTACTTGATTAATTAAAAATCACTCCAAACCAATTGAATTAGACTTCCTACTCATCAACTTACCCAAGCATGTACATAACCTTTAAATCCCAATCAATAGAGCTTCCAATTGTCACAAGTACAATGAAAAATAATGAACAAAATATGATTCAGCAAAGAAAAATCTCTTTCCTTCAATGCCCAATTCTTCATTACATATTTTTTCAATTTCTCTAACCAAATAAAACTCAACTCCATTGGTTGTAACCAATTTTAAAACTTCCTAACCACTAAGAAACTTCTTGAAAAGTTTTTAAAAGTTACTCATGACAACATTTAAGAAACTTTTCATCTTTTTAGACATTTTTCATTTGTTACATTAAGTGATTTATTAGACTCCTAATCCATCCAAGAGACCTAAGAACACCTTAAAACATTGGAAAGGGTTCCTATTGCAAACAAAAACCAAAATTGGATGGATCATGAGGATCCATGGGTGCTCTTAAACCATACTCCCCAAGAATAAAAAACTCAAGTTCTTTGAGTTACTAGTTGTTGTAGAATGGATCCATGCTTCAAAATATTTGTCTCATTCATCCATTTAGCCTCAAAATCTGATGATCCAGCCCACTTGACCCAATACTCCTTGTAGGTTCCCTTCCTGGTTTGCCTCATCATCTTGGTATCCAAAATATTCTCCAAATTCACTGGTTCACTAGGAGGAAGGTCCTTTACCCAATCCTCATCTATTTTTGGAGGTCCTTTAATAAAATATTCATCTATACCAAGGGGTGGCCTGTAAGGAAACAAGTCTGCTACATTGAAAATGTGATTAATTCCTAAACCAGGACCAAATTTTTGCACTATCTTGCAAGATCATATCTTCTTCAAAAAGTATCTCTGTAGGTTGTCACTTAGGAAACCTCTCCTTCTTGAGGAAGGCCATGACAAGATCACCTTCCTTGAACTAGACATCCATTTTCTTCAAGTAAGCATAGTCCTTATACTTCAAGGCATTTTTCTCCAAGGTCTTCTTCACCTGTTCATGCACTTCTTTCATGACAGTGGAAAAGTCTTCCCCTTGAGAACTTCTCCTCTTTCTACCCTACAAGTTTATGAGATCCAACACTCCCCTTTGATCAAAACCATACACCACTTCAAAGGGACTCTTCCCAGTACTTATGTTCACAAAATTATTGAAAGTAAACTAGGCTTGGCTAATGACCAGATCCAAAGTCATGTCATGTTCCTTAGTCAAACACCTTAATAGGTTCCCCAATGACCTATTTACCACCTTTATTTAACCATCAATTTGGGGATGGTAGGTAGATGAGAATGACAACTGTATACCAAGTTTTTTCCATAGTGTGCGCCAGAAATGGCCAACAAATTTGGAATCCTTATCTATGAAAATGGACAAAGGAAAACCACGTATCCTAACAACCTCTTTAAAGAACAATCCTGCAATATTTGAAGCATCATTGGTACATTTACAAGGAACAAAGTGGATCATCTTACTAAACCTGTCAACAATGACAAAGACATTGTCATAACCCCTAGGAGTCTTTGGGAGGCCCAAAAAAAAATCCATACTCACTCTCTCCCAGCTTATAGAAGGTATTGGTAGGGGTTGATACAACCTTGCATTTGAGGATACGCCCTTGGCCCTTTGACAAATCTGAAAAAATGCCACAAAATTCCTCGCATCTACTTGAAACTTAGGCCAATAGTATAACCTATTAACCTGCTCTAAGGACTTAACAAGACCAAAGTGTCCTCCAAGGGCTCCATTATTATTTTCTCTAAAAATGTTCTCTCTCATGGAACATTTAGGAACACACAACTAGATCCCCTTAAAGAAGATTCCTTCTTTCAATTCATAGTCAGAATAATCCACAGGAAAAGTGTTAGATAAATTCACACAAACATTATAAGCATCCTTAAAATCAGGATCATCTCCATAGAGTTATTTGAGAGATTCCACTCCCATACTGTGCAACTAAACTACTTGAACTATGAGAATACTCCTACTTATTGCATCAGCAACTTTATTTCCAACCCCCTTCTTGTGCTTGATATTAATATAACCACCCTAAATTGGGCTACTCTAAGTGAAGGCCATGTTTTTCCTTAACTAAGGATCTCTCTCAATTATTCTAATCTGATTACTTGATTATTAGCATTATTAATCAAAATCAATAAAATCCATCACATCAAACATCATCTATTAGTGATCTATCATTAGTTTCTAATTGATTATCTTTGCCTATTTAATTAAATCAACCTCATTAAATCCCTTGGCTAAGGTAATTAATTAAATAAAATTAATAAATACTCCTAAATTACAACTCACTACTAAATGACAAAGTCAATTGATGGACCAATGGGAGTTGAGACACATGGATCAAGCAAGATTCAATCCTAATCACTCATGAAGAATCAATCTCAGCCACTCATTTCTTTACATCCTCCATAAAAGGAGTGAATTTTGAGCTCAAAAGGTCCCAATTTGTTTACAATCTTGCATTAAGCATATGTTGTAGAATTGAATTCATGCATCTAGTTAATTATTTAAAACTCTAATTTCACAATGGGATCAAATGAATGTAGAATTGATATGTTTTTAGCTCAACATTCATACTAATGGCTTTCTTGCAATTTGAATCTTCCATTTTAGAATTGTATGTCCCTAGTCTAAAGCATAACTCTGAGAGAATTATCATAGTTAGATCAAACTCATTCTAAATAAGAAGCTATAATTCACTTTTGATTTTTTCTTATTCTAAAAATTGAGTTAATGAGTTATAGAGTGTTGTGCTTGTAGATTTGTAGGTACAAGTGATTGACACATAAACACATATATATTTTTGGCACCCACTGTGGGGCAGAACCTTGGATTTTACCTCATTTTTTAGAAAGTTTATGTCATTTTAACTCTCTATTTTGTGGTACAGATTCACATTTCGTGAACAAGATCACATCTAGGGAATAAGATCACGCCTGGTAAATCCTTGCTCACATCCTAGAAATCTATTATCTCATATAGTAATAATCGCATCTAGTAATAATCTCATGTGGTGAATTCTGGATCACATTTGGGGTCCTTAGCCACATTTAGTAAATCCTTAATCGCATTTTGTAAAGCATCACATTTAGGGAAATTTTTGGATCACATTGGGTGTTCTAATTTGCATAATTAGTTGATTTTTAATGACTAAATGGGTGAATTAGATGCATGTGATTGATTTTAAGAAGACTAACATTGTTTCTAGGATGCTTGATAGAGAATACATAGGCCAAAGATTGTGAAAGAAAAACATTCTCCAATTACTAATGTGTGGTATTACAGGTTGCATATAAAGATTCAACCAAACATTATGATTGTCTTAAATCATTTTATAGGAATTTAAGTAAATTTGAGGTCAATTTCCAATATAATTAGAGGATTATACTCTTTTCCCTTTGGGAAAATTAGAAACTCAAAATTTATATTGTAATTTGAGGTCAAATTTGGGGTAAATTTACAATGTGCATGATGTGTTTGATAGGATAAAATGACATGAATAGGAGAGTGTGCTCTTCAGCCTAGTAGAGAATCAAAAATATAGACTCTTGAGTTTCCAATCCTCTTTATTGATTTGATCTTTAGAGGGTCTTCCAATTGAGGAAAAAATCTCCTGTGAATGACCCAAGTGAGTACAAGTAGACACCAACTCTTCCACCTCACTATAATCAAGATGCTTCCTTGAGATTAAAATCTCAGAAGACTTACTCAGTTTTTTCTATGGAACAATGATGATCATTCCTTGAACATGCTTGGATGTTGTATAGAGAAGATCTACTTTAGTCTCTCTTGTGAGACTACACTCATCTAGTTACTCATAGGGTTATACACCTCAATCTTTCCTTGTGCAAGATTATGGGAGACGGTTATGAACAGATGCCCGAATTAAAAACCTTCTACTAGTGACCACCTGGCCTACCTCTAAATGTTTTGCAATTATTGTGCAAATAAATTAGTAATTTTCCTAAGACACTCATCATATCAAGCCCTCCCTAATGTTACTAATCAGCTAATATGGCCTCCAGCATCCATTGTGTGTTGTTGGACTTTCATATTCTGAGGAGTCATTGAGTGTGCTCCTAAGTTTATGAGTAAGTATTTCTAATCTAAACCATAGTTGTTAAGGATAAGTATGTTTGGAGTCTAAATAACCTTTCCTCATGTGTTTGAATTTAAAACAAAAGATAATCACCTCAATTTATCACCTCTCAGACGATTACAGAGGTTTACAAATATTCAGACTCATGGAAATATAATAGAAAACCCCTGGTATTTGAAAAAAAATCTTCATTTTCAAACTAAGTGGAAAACACAAATTATTTTATCAAAGGGTCACATCTAGTATATAAGATCACATTCAATAAATAGTCTCACATCTTGCTAATTCAGGATCACATCTAGTAATATAGGATCGCATCCCATAAATGAGGTTTGTTTAAGATCACATCTAGTAGTGCATCATGGCATCTAGTCTTTTTAGGGTCACATCTGGTGGCTCGCACCTGGGACAAAGAGTATTTTTGTATGTGTCATAGTCTTAATCTTTGCAGTATTAGATACCCTTTTTGGCTCTTTGTCATGTCTAGTTGTCATTCTCAGTCAGCCTAAAAATTTTCATCAGTCAAGTTGCAAGTGTACCTCACATGCTTTCTAGGTCTTTGAACAATTTTTGCCAAGTCATTTTGTCATCTCACTTTCAAATCTCTTTGGTTCCCAGCTCACTATAAGGGCATTTTTAACTCTTTGAAATTGGAACATATCACTTGGTCTTATCAAACTCACGCTCACCATCCTTTGGACAAATGCACTTGGACGGTATGAAACCTTTTTTCACATTGAGTCACTTTGACTAGACTCTGATGATCATAATTTGTCATTAGTATACAAGGAAATAGTTTTTGAACTGTCAGTTGCATGATCACCGAGTGACAACATTCAGTCAAGCACAGAGCTCACCAAAATAGTTAAGTGTAGAGGTCACCAAAATTATCTTAACATAGTAATTACCTATATCAGTGAACATTGATAGCACTATCACCGACAAACAGTTTACAGAGTAAACTAAGAGCACATCTTACATACCATACCGAGCATCAGTCTACTGAGAGATAGTTTTATTCCCAAGAAAAGTAGATCTTAGATACACATCAGCTAAAGCACTTTAGTCTTAAAAATATCTTTTTAATTAGCTATAAAATCATTTCTTGAGGATCAAGTAAAGCATATGTAATAGTTTTAATCCGTCTAACTTATTGTAAACATACAAACTAGGAGATTAAGGTCAAGTTGTAAACCTTTGTTCATAGATTTTTTCTTGTAAATCATGAAACCTAATTAGTTTAATACATTGTATAAATAGATATAGTAATCAATCAATATGATGATGATTGTAGCCACTGAAGACATCTATGGATCAGATATAGATTTTTATGCAGAAGGACATAAAAGAAAGAATTTAGTTATGAAGAACTAAGATTCAAGGCGAGCAGGATAGAGGTATTATCCATCACTGTAGGTGATACATACATTTTGTGAACTTAAAGGATCTGTAATCAAAAATTCAAGATTGCATACTATCAGGTCATAATTATTTTTGACTACTCTCTAACAATTGTAAAAAATTGAAGAAATCCTTTAAGAAGGTGGAATTAATAGTCTTATTGTAAATCTCTTAACCGAGTGCACACTTAATAGTGTTGTTAAAATCTCTTAACTAGGTAGACTTAACAATTCTAACATGTTACTCCTAATAGGGTAAGATAATTATAAGTGATCACACTTGTAGCCTTAACCGACACCTTCCATTCTATAGATAGTGAAGCTTTGTGGGTTTCATCCCTACCACAGTTTTTACCTTCTAACAGGGGTTTTCTGCATTACCAATTCTTGTGTCATGTGTAACTAAGTTTCATGAATGTTTCTATGAATGTTTACATGAAATTACATTTATGTTTTGAGATTACATGCATAGGGTAGAAAAATAAATATGGTCAGTAATGCAAGAAAAGATTACTAAAGGATAATTGATAAAAGTTTTTAGGGTACTGATTCACCCCTCCCCTCTCAGTACACACCATTCCATTATTCCAACAATTGGTATAAGAGCTAGATCTCTTATTTGGAAAAGTTTAAATCACTTGAGATAAAATATCATACAATGGAAAGGTATAAGCTTGATAAGAATATTGAGAATCAAAAGTTGGAGAGACAGATTTTCTATGAGAAATACAAAGAAGAAAGAAACAAGATGAGAGAAATATTAGCTAAAGGAAAAGTCATGGCATATCGCTACAATGAAATAGACTATCATGAAGAAGAGATACCTGATTTATTTGAGTCATCAGGATCTACATCTGGTAATACATCTGACACATCTGAATGGATAATTACAAGTTTGAATGAAATCAATCAACATCTGACTAAACAAGTAAAGGTACAGCAAATCAGTCAAGAGACACAGATGGTAAGAATGATTGATGTTATGAATAATGCTAGACAGGCTAAACAACAAATAAAATTAGCTATTGATGACAAGAGGAAGATCACTGAGAAGCTACAAGAGAAAGAATCTAAGATACATAGACTTACTGAACATCATAATGAGATCACCAATCAAATAGTTCTTATGAGTCATGAGGCCAACCGTGTGAACATAGAACTTAATGGTTAATTGGAAGCTATTGGTGAACTAAGAGAAGAAAATGAAAGACTAAAGCATGAAGTAAGGATTTAGCAACAGCATAATGACATGATCAAAAAATCTAAAGACAACACAAAAAGAATGGATGGATTTTTGAATGGACAAAGAAGACTCAACAACCATACCAGTTTAGAGTATACTGAGCATGGAGAATCACAAAAATAATCTGATCAAAAAGATGTCTACACAAATCCAAGACCAAGGAAGCAGTCATGTAATCACTATGGAAAACTAGGCTACACATCAAATGTTTGCAAGAGAGAAGATAAAGGTATTCTTAAATCTACTTCTACATTCATAGGTAATTGTTATAACTATAACAAGCATGGACACAAAGCACATGAATGTAGATATAAGGTGAACAAACCAAAGAAGGAATCTTACATGGAAAAATATTGTTCTATTTTCAAAATGAATGGCCACACATCTCATGAATGCAGGAAAAAGAAAAATAAAGTATGGAAACCAAAAGAATAAGAAAATGCTTATAAACTGAGAAGAGTCGGTAACTCATATGTTTGGGAGTACAATACATGGGTAAATTGCACAGCGTGTGGTAGATATGGACACATTTCTACAAACTGCATGAGGAAATGGATAAGAAGATCAAGGAACTAGACTAACTCCAGAATGGCATGCTTACACTGTCATAAGGTTGGTCACCTAAGCAAGGACTACAAATATTGAGTGATAGAGTCAAGCACTTTTGCTAATGGGAACACTATTGAAGATATTAGGAGAATGAGAAATCAAATGTGGAGGAAAGCTTCAAGAAAAGATGATGTTAGACCAAGCACCATAGTTAGTGACACCTCATCCAATGGATCTGGTGATTTCACCACCCCCACCTAAGCAAAACAAGTAAGTGTGGAACTTCACTCTACAAATTTATATTTTACATCAGTTCCAATATTCATTGATAATATGCCAAAATTAGCATGAATGAAGATGCACTATGGTATCACTTGTTATGATTTTGTGAATCCAATCTTGTCATTCAATATATATCGAGCATCATTGGTGTACATATGAAAAACAACCAATTTTTTAATATAAACTGAGCATCATCAGTAAACATGCGAAAGACAATAAAGTCTTTGCTACATACCAAGCACCATCGGTGAACATGTGAAAAGTACAACTAAGTTGTAACTTACCCCGAGCATTGTATACTTATAGAGGATGAATTATTTGGTATGATACCCGAGTGTCTTTGTTACCGAGTGGTAGTTGAAGCATTCAATGCACCACTTAGGTTATTTTCTATAAATAGGGAAACAAAGAGCTCATTCATTCACCAAGAAAAAAAGAGAAAACAACAGAGTGAAGAAGAGCGACTAAGAGAGACAAGATTGTAGAGAGATTCACAAAAAATTCAAAGGCTACTACAACATATTCCTAGCATCTACAGCAAAGATCAATTGAGTATCTGGACTCACCGAGCTCACAGTTCACTTATGGAGAAGCCCTAATTTCATGAAAATGGAAACCACATCATGAGTCTCAAAGATCAAGAACATAAAGGACAAGAAGATCAACCTAATTAAGAACACAACCTGTGAAGAGCCTAGCTATAATTTTTTCCCTAAGGTTGCTTCTCAACCCAATGACAAGGGAGCATTTTCAAGTATACCTCCTAGATTTTTTCTAGTTGAAGAAATACATGCATACATCCACTGCAAGGTTGTAGAGATCGGAGATTTGGAGATTGAAGAAGCTTACCAGAAGATATGCCAAGATGGAAACCTGAAAGATGAACATAAGAACATTGAGGTGAAAGGTTTAACCAATGCCCTACTATTCCTGAGAGAGTTCAAGACTGAGTGGATATGCATTGTACTTATCTGGGTACATGATAGAAAAATGTGGTTGGATGTGTCATGCCCAAAAATTCGTGCCCAAAAATGCAACAACTTTTTTTTTTTTTAAAGGACAAAAAAAATATATAAGATAAATACAATAGGTATATGCAGATTTATATTTACAGTTATTTAAATGCATGTTTCCCCTTTTTTTTGTCTTACTTTCTTAGGATTCATAACAGCAATGAGTAACCATAACAGAAAATAAACATTGAGTTATAGAGATTATTATACATTTCTAAGAAATCTGATTTCTTCTAACTACATAGAGTCCACTTTATTTTAACAAGTGAAGTAAATCTATGATAAATATATTGATGAAACTAGTCTCTCTCTTTTTTTGAATTCCTATTTAGATAATAGATCATACATTTAGGAGAAACAGAATTCTTTTCTATCTTTGAAAACAAAAAATAAACCTATCAAATAACTAGATTTACTCCATAGAAATTTCAGCATAAGGGAACATTAATTTAATCTTGAGAATATTACAAATCAAATGAGATGACAACACCAATGTTTACAAAATTCTTTCAAGTGAAACTTAAGGGCAGCCACATGGCTTTTTGCATAGTTAAACTTTCATTTTCCAACTATACTACTAGCACATGTCATAAGGCTTTTACAACAAGGTAACATAATGATGAAATTCTTATCAGTACATTTTCTTCATTCCAACTATTATGCATCTTCAATCTTCAAACCTTCAAATCTGCATTACAAAAAAAAAACAAGAAACAAGAGGAAACTTGAAACCATGGGGCAGCTCTCCACCCAACCTAGGCCTCTTATGAGGCCACCCTCGAGCTTGGGGAACCAAACAAAAGTGGGGAAAAACATTCAAACAACCACAACAACAAGAAACATAAAGATTTCACAATAAAATCCCATCCCAAAGGCTTTTTACAAAGGATCATTCAAGGATCCTACTTGGGGTGAAGTGGACCAAGTACCCAAGGGAGAAGGCCATCCCAAAACATAAAAATCTCAGCCTACACATGGCTGTCCAAAAACACATTCTTTCATATTTGCAACTCAATAGCTACATACCCTTATGTCCCCCAATGAAGCAACAATGAGGGAGGCTTCACGGAGCCCATACTCCATGCTTTTTCCCTCTCCTCCTTGAGGAGAGACTCTACACCAAGGGCTGTCATAACACCTCCACCCCCAAGACTACTCTTCCCTCCCAAGGGTGAGTGAGGTCTTGTTACTCCCATCAACAACACATGCAAGGGAAGACAAGAAAAGAACTTGCAACAACATCAAACATCACAATAACAACAAGATTCAAGGCATTCACAAGTCCATCATTTACAACAATAAACATATATCAAGAACACATAAGTTTACATGAGAAAGAGAGAGTTGAATATTATCCAC
>MU224267.1:8024399-8051711 GCA_018584345.1 Thuja plicata
AAATTTCAATGAGGTGACCACACTCCCATCTCCCAACCCAAGGTATGCATATGGGGATTCACCAATGTACTAATCTAGGTAGGTGGACAACCATTTCCAAGTTGACATGTCATGGCCTTAAGTACAATACACAAGTGTCAAATGACACACACAAAATTTACACATCACTAGGCCATGTCATATCCACTTAGGCAAAATTCACAAGAATTTAGAAATACATTAAAAGATTACACTACCACAATAATCCAAATACATTTATGAATAAAATTATGAAACAACGAGGTCTTGTCTTTTATTAGACGCAACCTTGGCTCAAACCGGGTTCTCATTTCCCTTTGTTTGGTTCCCCGAATAAAATACCATGGTTTCTTTCCTACACACTCGATTCAAATATCAGTAGTCCGAGGAAATAAATATACATCATAAAGAGATAAGTAATATTCAAAATATAAGGACATCATCAATATACTAAGTTATTACTAAAGATCACAAGATTACATAATTCTCATTTTAAGCATTTATCATAAGGTAAAATTCACATTGCAATAAATTGAAATTCAACACCTACATCAAATAAATCCAAATCTCGTCAATAACCATAACATAATCATAATGAGTTTCCAAATCAATAGTCTCAGAATAAATGTCCATAATAGAAAACATAATAAAGTCCATAAAGTGCATCATAAAGCATCATATGTCCATGCATCCAAAATAATCAAATCCGTAGCATAAGGCATAAAATCCATAATGTCTATAGTGCATCAAAAGTAAAGTATCATATGCTAAATCTATCATAAGAAAAAAACTAGAAAACTATGATGGGGTTCGGGGTGAGGCCTCACAGGATGAACCAAAACTGATCACAAAGGATGTGATTCACACTGTAACAGGTTATCCAGTAACCGAGAAGGCTAAAGCCCTAAAGCATCCTTCTCACCCTGAGATTGAAAAGTTAACTGGTGTAGTATGGGATAGTAGAGGTTTGAAAGTTAATTAAATCATAGACCCAGAGATGAAGTTTGGTGCATGTGTGATTGGGTACAAGGTATTCCAAGCTAGTCAAATGAACAATATCGCATGTGGAGTAGTTGACATTGCTTATAAGATTGTGAAGAAGGGACTTCAACTATACTTATCTGAGATGTTATTAAACCAACTGGAGGAGAATATGAGAACTATTAGATCAGCTAGATCTAAGTCATGTAATTTTGGTTCACTCCTTATGTGCACATTCTTCTATTTTCATAATTTCTTCCCTTCTATTGGTAATGTCAATTGGGACACAGCTTGACCAATAACTACATAGATTAGTGAACTCATTAATTCACTAGGGGATAACTTCACATCTATAATGGATGCATACTTCACCACTTTCAAAGACAAAATGCAGAAGAGAATGAGGATCCCTGCGCAACTAGTTAAACAGTACAAAGATGGCATATGTTTCATAGTGGATACTGATGCAACTCTAATCAAACCAGTTGTACCTAGAACAACATGGTTGCTACCATTGGACTATGAGATCAACATTGATCAGGCTAAAAATTCTATTGAAGCCTTATTGAATGAACTAGTGGACAAATAATTGAGCATATTTGGAACATATGAGGAAGCCAAGTCTAGAATCAAGACTAGCTTAGTAGTGAAAAAGATAGACCGAAAGAAGAAAAAGACAATTAATACACTTCAAAAGAAACTTTTGGTAAATAATGAAGAATTGGATCAAGATTTCACCGAGGGACAGTCACCCGTCAGTGAAGGTGAAGAGTTAAGTGACTCTGAGTCCACTAAATTAGATGCACCACTAGCCAAGAAAGAAAAGGTTACAAATGTAACATTTGCATCAAGAACAATGTAAAAAACAAAAAAAGAAGTAGACTCATCACCAGTAAAGAAAGGTATTGTGAGGAATAATTAGAAAAGAAAGCCTCAAACTGGGCCATCAGCACCGAGACCAAGAAGGAAATATATAAGAGGAAAAGAGGACAAGGATGACACTGAATAGGATGAGAGAGAACAAGGACTCCAAACTGAAAAGATCAAAGTTCCTAAAATAGTTGATGAAGTTGTAGAGCCGATCATCAACACAGGGAGCATATCACATTGCAATATTAGACAATGGCTAACCTTGTCTCCCAGAGATCAGAATAAGATAGAAGAGGCCATAATTAAGGCAATGGTCACA
This sequence comes from Thuja plicata, assembly GCA_018584345.1. Lineage (NCBI taxonomy): Eukaryota > Viridiplantae > Streptophyta > Pinopsida > Cupressales > Cupressaceae > Thuja > Thuja plicata. The sequence goes on from MU224267.1 coordinate 8,026,588, forward strand.
TACAAGTATGTACCAATACAATTCAACAAGAATATTCCACAAGATCTTAATGACAAAATATCAGCAAGATGGACATATGCCTTCCATACAGAGAAACAAATGAGGGAAATATCCATAGTTACTTTCATGCCACTTGAGTCAACATTTGAAGAAATTGATTCAACAATGAAAGAGCATGCAAAGAAATTTTCTGCAAAATTAAGAGCATATAAAGTACTAGAGGGAAGATTACAAGACATTAACAAAGAAAGTAATGATATTTGGAATGAAATCTTCAATCCAACTGAGAAAATATTATCTCTAATCAAGACACCTCACTATGAGGAGAAGGAAGCCACACTGAGCCCAGAGCATATCTTCATCAATGACACCAAGGATATCAATCCAGTTGATTTGACAATAAAGGAAAGTAAGGCCATGGATGATGTACTTAGATATTAAAATCATTAGGGGAAACACCAGACATCACAGTAAAAGATATAACTCTTATTGATTTTGATGATGATCCCAATAATAATGAAGATGTAAATGATGTCACCGAGAAAGCAAAGGAAAAGGATACAATGGATGTTGCATAGGAAAATGTACCAGGTCACATGCCTTTATTGATACAAGCTATCAACATAATTACTAAAGAAAAGGAAAAGACACCTGAGCCTAATGCAAACATACCAAAGGATAAAGGTGATGACCATGGGGAGAGAAAGGATATAAATGAGGAGAATAAAGAATGCAAGTGGAGAGGAGAAACCAACTAATGCCACTGACAAGAACACCAAAGAAGACAAGGTTGCAGGTAAAGACAAGGTTGATGTAGAGACGTCTACTACCGACCAATAGGTTTATATCAAGCAGTATATCAAAGGTACTACACCTCCTAGGAAATCACCAAAATCAATAAAGAAAGAGAAGGATCTTGCCATAATTCTTCATTCCCCTGCTTCCACTACTATTTCAAAGAAGAAGAATAAAATCAAAGCACCGGTCACACTTGAATAAATCATTGACATACCCGAATGTGATCCTAGAGCACTGGAACCCGAGTCACTGACCAAGTATGGAGAACTTTGCAAAAGGAAGGAAATACATGACAAGCTCAAAAAGGAGCACAAAAATTCACAAGTCATAAATAATACAAAGGAAATATTATTTCAAATAGTACCTGACACTCAAATTGATCAAAATGCACAAATACTTGATCAATTAGCAATTCTCACCAAGGCCATTACATCATAGAATGTGGAAGCTGACAAGGTGATTGAGGAAAGTGCAAAAGAAAAGTGTCAATACAAGCTCATAGAGAAGATCAGCCAAGAAGTGGCTAAAAAAAAAGGTAAAACTTTCTGAGCTAGTTACTACATTGGAACCAATACTATCAGAGGTAGTCAACTTAGCTCAAAAAATTTGCACACTAGAGCATTTCACTACCAAACATAGTGAAAAGATAGAAAAAATAGATGAAGATCTTAAAGCTAGTGCACAAAGTCTCACAACCAAGGAAAATGCATTCAAATTGCATTATGAGAAGATTGTAGAATCCAAAAGGTTGAGACTTGAGCTACAAAAGGATGAAAGAAAAATCAGAGATGAGGTAACCTAGCTTCAAGCTATATTACTCTTGAACCTCACATTGTTGTTGAAATACATGACTTTGGAAAAAATTTCAATAGCCACCCCAGAGATGTCAGTCACCGAGAGTATACATGACATGCACACCAGAATCACTTTGGCACACATGACCCTCAAGCACCTCAAGGAGAAATGGGAGAAGCAAATGGAAGATATTCAAAAATTCCATGCACACATATTTGACAAGCTGTAAGTACTATACCTTTGTCATTATTTTCAAAAAAGGGGGAAAATATTATGTAAGGGGGAAAATATAAGTATACATGTCAAAAGGGGGAAATGTAAAAAGAAAGAAAACATGTAAAAAGCCAAAGAGGGAAATACACAAAGGAGGAAACATGTACATACACTATACTAAGGCATGCATATAGGGGGAGTCATTTGAAAAGGTAAACACTTGGTGTATATACTTAACATATTAGTTTGCACATATCATTTTTTGATACTAATGCCAAAGGGGGAGATTGATGATCATAATTTTTCATTAGTATACAAGGAAATAGTTTTTGAACTGTTGGTTTCATGATTACCGAGTGACAACATTTAGTTAAGCGCAGAGGTCACAAAAATAGTTAAGCATAGAGGTCACCAAAATTATCTTAACATAGTAATCACCGATATCAGTGAACACCATATCACTATCACCGACAGTGAGTTTACAGAGAAAACTGAGAGCACAGTTTACAAAGCATACCGAGCATCAGTCTACCGAGAGACAGTATTATTCCCGAGAAAAGTGGATCTGAGATACACATCAGCTAAAGCACTTCAGTCTTAAAATAGCTTTGTGCTTAGCTATAAAACCATTTCTTGAGGATCAATTAAAGCATATGTAATAGTTTTAATTAGTCTAACTGATTGTAAATATGCAAACTAGGAGATCAAGGTAAGTTGTAAACCTTTGATCATAGAGATTTTCTTGTAAAGCGTGAAACCTAATTAGGTTAATACATTGTATAAATAGATGTAGTAATCAATCAAGATGATGATCATTATAGTCGTAGAAGACATCTATGGATCAGACAAAGAGTTTCATGTAGAAGGACACAAAAGAAAGAATTTAGTTATGAAGAACTAATATTCAAGGCTACCGAGAATAATAGAGTTATTATCCATCACTAAAGGTGATACATACATTTTGTGAACTTAAAGGATCTGTAATTAGCAATTCAATATTGCATACTATCAGGTCATAAGTATTTTTGACTACTCTTTAACAATTGTAGAAAATAGAAGAAATCCTTTAAGAAGGTGGACTTAACAGTCTTATAGTAAATCTCTTAACCGAGTACACACTTAACAGTGTTGTTAAAATCTCTTAACCGAGTAGACTTAAGAATTATAACATGTTACTCCTAACAAGATAAGATCATTAGAAGTGATCACACTTATAGCCTTAATTGGAAAATTTCATTTCACAGATAGTGAAGCTTTGTGGGTTTTATCCCCACCGCATTTTTTACCTTCTAACAGGGGTTTTCTATGTTACCAATTATTTTGTCATGTGTAAATAAGTTTCATGAATGTTACTATGAATTTTTACATGAAATTACATTTATGTTTTGATATTACATGCATAAGGTAGAAGAAGAAATATGGTTGGTAATGCAAGAAAATATTACTAAAGGATAATTGATAAAAATATTAAGGGTATTGATTCACCCCTCCCCTCTCAGTACACACCATTCCATTATTCCAACATACTCCTCTTACGCTTTCATGGTTAACATGAGACATAACCAATATCATGTTAATGATTCAGAATGACCTCCTAGACTAATTCAATTCCATCATGAAGGCACATCAAGAACAAACCCTATCTTCAATCAAGACTCACTCTCAACACCTCTTAAGATTGGACAATGAGAACCACATACAATGGATATTCCCCATGGATAGTGTTGCATTTGATGAATATGATGATGAAGATAATAATGATGAAAGAGATCATAATCATCCCCTGTTTGATTCTAATAGTGAAGAGGACATAACCGATGAAGATTATAAAAATATTATGCAAAGAAAGAAGTTTCAAAGAACATTGGAAAAAATCATCAATGAGGACAAAGTAACTCCTTCACTTAACTTCTATGGGAGTTAAACTTCCTAAAGATTACAATGTTGAATGATTAAAATTTGAACAAGTACAAAAACCTATTTCAATTCCATCAAAGCAACTATACCAAATGCAAATAGAACTTAAAGAGCTCAAAAGAGAGAAGGATAAACCGAAAAAAAAAATCGTTGGAACACGTATGTCCATTCCCATTTGATAATAACTTACACATGGTTACTTTTCCACCTAACATGGAAAAATATAAGTATGATAAATACATGGGAGACATGGACCCTCATGACCATGTGAGATAATTTTGTGCCTTGATTTCATGCATGAACCTATGTACTTGATGAGATTGTTTCCAAATTAACACCAAGCATCCAAACTTTCAAAGAATTAATCAATGATTCACCCAAAAATACTCATACAATATACAACAAACTATTTCTATGATGGACCTATGTAACACAAAGTGACGAACTGGCAAACCTTTTATCAATTTCTTACAATGATGAAGAAAAATGTTCACATGGTATTCAAGAAAATAACCGAATTGGAAAATATGGAAATCTACTTGGTACCAAAAATGAATTATGTTATTCAAATGCAATATTCTCTTATTTTTATAGAGTGATTAAAAATTCCATTTGAGCTGAAGACATCATGGTTAGAAAAGGAGAAATCATGCTTTGTAAAGAGAATAATTCCTCCAATAACAACAATTACAACAACAAGGATAATCCTAAATGTGGAACAAGAACAAGCATGTTGTTAATGATGGAGTTGTGGATATGTCTTATGAAAATGTTAAACCATTTTTTTTTAATATTACGAGTAGCCTACAAGAAACCAAAGAGGCTAGGACAACAATGACAACAATTCCAAGAGTGAAGAATGAGGTGAACAAGTATAAGCCTTGGATGACTAGACCTAGGTGTACATTCACTCCATTGGGAGAACCCCTTGAAATGGTTTTAAAGACTCTTTTGGAGAATAAAATCATTACACTATCAAAGTCAAAACCATGGGAACCATAAGTGAAACCAAGGTGGTGGAATGATAACTATTACTATTCTTTTCATCATAACAAAGGGCATAAGACCAATGACTATGTAAAACTTAAGCATGTCATACAAGATCTCATGAATGGAGATGAGATCAAGGTGGGAGGGCACACTTTGAATGAGGATCATACAGAATTCATGAAACCATTTCCCAATTATGAAAAAGGAGAATCCTCTAAATATAAAGGAAATGAAGTTAACTATACCTATTCTAATAACGATAATGTGATCAACATGTTGGAATAAAAATATATATCAATCAATATGTTCACTATCAAAGGTGTCAAAGACAAGGATTCACACTCAAATGCAGTAAAATGAAGCCAAGAACATGTGAAAATTAAGGGAGTTTACTCCTCATAGAAAAAGATGACATCTAAAGCACTTGTTATAACAATCCCTAAACTGGTGGCATCAAAACAAGTGGTTCTCTCCCCATCAACTGACTACAAATCAATAGATCAATTGCAAAGGACCTCAGCTCACATATCCATATTTGAGTTGCTAAAAATATCTCTAGTACACAGGGAAGTTCTTGAACAAGCCCTACATGTAGCCAATGTCCCAAAACACATAAATATAAACAAAGTTTGGGCTATGGTTGGTCATATAACATATCCTTACTATATATCTTTTTCAGAAGAATATGACAAATATTTGAATCATCCACATAATCATCCTTTTCACATTGAGGTTTTGATTCATAAACATCGGGTAAAGGATGTATTTATAGATGGAGGCTCGGGTTTGAACATTTGTACCTTTAGTTTTCTCAAGGAACTAGGGTTTTTAGAACATGCAATTGATCCATGGAGAAAGATAACCATTAAATCCTATGATGAGGAAGAAAGATCACCCAAGGCACTAGTGGTGCTACCTATTAGAATAGGTCCAATAGAATGAGATGTGATATTCTAAGTTCTCTATTTTCCATTAGCTTACAACATACTACTGGGAAGACTATGGATACATGACATGTAGGTAGTTCCATCCACTTATCATCAATGTATCAAGTTTCCACACAATGGACTAGAAGTTACAATTCTGGCAGATTCAAGCTACACTTGTAACAATGTGAAGGTAGATAGCATGGTTCCTCACAACAAGGAATTTCCTAAAGAATTTCTAGTTGAATTCTCAAAAGACATGGTCCTCAGAAGCTTTGGGAAATCTTTGAAACTTGAAGAAACTAGCATAAGGGAATATAAACTAGATACAGTGCCATCATTGGATTATCTCCTATGTCTCCAAAATCATATGGAAAACATCAATTTCATTTCCACCTTTTGCCTCAAAAGTATTGGCTATTCATGAAGCCACAGGTATGTTCAAAGCTACAATCTCTCAAGAAGAATAAAATGAAGATAAAGCAGTCTTGTCTTGGCTATATAGAGAGGAAAAATAGGAGAGTGAAGTTAAACATGTAGAAATCTCTCCGAACAAATATGGAAAAGGTTATGATCTCCTAAAATGAATGGGATATAAAGGAAAAGGACCTTTAGGAGATAAAGGTAAAGGGATTCTTGAGCCAATCCACATGGAGTTACAAAACACAAAAGACAAAATAGGAGTAGGATTAAATAATGAAATAAAGCATCCTCTCCTAAAAGATGGTCCAATATTTGATAAGGAAAATGATGAAGAAGAAGAGGAAGTGAAAGGCATACCATGGACATATGAGAGATTGTTACATCTAGGAGCTTAAAATCTTGAATATCAAGGGGAACCTTACATGCCTACTAACCTAAGAGAACAATCAGAGAACCATGTATCATTATTATAAAAAAAAATGTTGTAGATTGAGAGGAAGATGAATAAGGAGTGGGATATCCTCTTGAAGTCAAACAAGAAGATGAGTATCATGAAGAGGCACGTCTAGAACAAGAAGAAAAAGGAAGTATTAGAGAAGAAAAAAGACGCTCATATATCATGGAAGAGATACAGGAAATTATACATCCAAATTGGGGGAAGTTAGTTATGATCACACATGTCCTTAATATACCACACATTGATCCCCATATAGCTAATAGGATTCATCAAATAACTATTGTCAATTTCCTAGAGCAGTCTGGTGATAATATGTCAGATTCACATGATTATGAAAGGGATCAACTGTTTGATGTTACTATGGATGTTGAGATAGAATTGATCCATAAATTTTAACCTTCACATGAAAGAGGAGGAAGCTCTAATATTGTAGACATCACAAACATTATGATAGGATTAGCTAACATGGTAATCCTGAGCATGATTGATGCAGAAACATGAGTCTTAATAATACAAGAAGCATATCAAAGAGTATTAGAAGACATACATTCCAACAATGTGCCTAGACCAAGATCAAGAATAGAGGTGGTTCCACTAAGAATAGCCCCTAATTGGATGAGAGAAAGAGAAGAGGGAGAAAGATCCAATGTTAGATTACTAGAGTTAGGTTCACACAAAACTAACAATGACACTAATAATGATGATCATACTCTTAATTATCTAAGCACTATAGAAGCTAACTTAATAGAACTCATCTTTCTAGTTAATAGTATTGATACTAACACGGTGCTATCTTTAGAATCTTCTAAATCCCTATCATTGATATACCTAGAACTAATTGACTGGACTGAATCTGAGCCTTCAAACATGGTAAGATTTCCTAATGAATATACCTTGTCTTTCTATCTCAATGATTTTGAACCTTATACCTCTTCCACCAGTGCAAGGAGTGAAAATATAACAGAGGAAGATATCAAGTTTCTTAGTTTCAAAATGAAAAATAAAAATAAGAAAAGAACTGATGGTGAAAACCATGTTGTGGTAGTATCAAATTCTTAAAAAGTAAAAACAATAGACATATCTAATGGTGAAAACTTCTCAAAGGTGCCAAAAGATGAGACTCTTGATATTCTCCCTGAAGATTTCCAAGAAATATCTTCAGCATTTATAGAACCATCACAACCAGTTAATCTTGGGACAACTGAAGTTCCACAGATAGTTCATATTGTACAATCCTTATCAGAAGAAGAGAAAACACAATGCACTGAATTCCTCAAGGAAAAGAAGATGAACTTTGCATGGTCTTATTCTGATATGCTAGGATTGTATCCTAAATTGATAATGCATCATTTATCTATTTCTCCTAGGATAAAACCTGTGAAATAAAAAATGAAGAAAAATGCATCTACATGTCACATTTTTCTAGTAAAGGTAGAACTTGAAAAGCTTTTGAAAGATGGATTTATCAGTCATTACCTATGCATGATGGATTTATAAAATAGTCCCTATTTCTAAAGTAGATAAATCCATAATAATTTTCATAGAATTTATAGATATAAACAAGGCTTGTCTGAAGGATGATTTCCCACTGCCTAATATTGACATGATTATAGACCTCATGGTAGGATATAAAATATACTCACTTATGGATGGTTTTTCTGGGTATAATCAAATAAAAATTGCACCTGAAGACCATAAAAAGGCATCATTTACCTGTGCATGGGGTACCTTTTTCTAGAATATAATGCCATTTGGACTGAAGAATTTTGGATCAGCGTACCAAAGGCCAATGACTATAATATTTCATGACATGATGCATAAAAACATGGAGGACTATGTAGATGATACTCTAGTCAAATCAAGAAGAAGAGAAAACCATATTGAGGATTTAAGGAAAATATTAGATAGAATGAAGGAATTTTAATTAAGGCTCAATCCAAACAAATGCACTTTTGGTGTCAAATCAGGAAAGCTACTAGGATTCATAGTCTCAGCAAAAGGAATTGAAATAGATCCAACTAAAGTGAAAGAAATAATGGAAATGCAACCACCTCACAATATAAGTCAAATGAGAACACTTCAAGGAAGGCTTCAATCCATAAGGAGATTCATGTGTAAACTAGCAGAAAAAGTGAAACCTTTCACAATGTTGTTACATAAAGGAGTGACCTTCAAATGGGATGAGCACTATGAGAATAACTTCAAGGAATTAAAATAATATCTAGAAAATCCTTCTATTTTAATGGATCCCATTCATGGTAAACTATTGATACTCTACATTTCATCTACGGAAACATCACTAGGATTTTTTCTAGCCAAAGAGATTGATACCAAGAAGGAAAGAGCAATTTATTATATTAGTAGGACATTAGTCTCCTATGAGCTCAATTATAGCATGATCGAGAAATTTTTCTTAGAAATTTTCATTGCATCACAAAAAATGAGACATTACATACTTGCACATACCATGAGGCTAATTGAAAAAATTGATCCTTTGAAGTACCTTCTAAGTAAAGAAACATTGACAGGAAGATTACCAAAATGGGTCTTTATACTCAGTAAATTTGATATAGAATATGTGGACTGAAAATCAATCAAAGGACAAGTGATAGCAGATTAACTAGCTGAGTCACTATTACAGGATGAAACACCTTTGATTATAGAATTTCTTGATGAAACTATTATGCATTTAACAGAACATTCTTGGAAAATGTACTTTTATGGTTCTTTTACTCAACAAGGATCGGGAAAAGATGTCTTAAGCTTATAAACTGATGTTTCGATGTACTAATAACACCTAAGTTCTCCAATGTTCCACTTTCCTTTCCTAGAATTTGTCAATGTTCAATTCTTAGGATGATCATCCTTCACTGGGGACATCTCTCCTGGAAGTCTCAGTAGTTAGGTTAACTTTGTCTGTCTAAGGTTTCTTTTTCACACTTTTTTATCCTAGGTTGTTGTCTATGAAATTTTGCCACTAAAATAGTGTTAGGAATAGTCCCAAGAGATAACTGAGAGTGGGGTGAATCAGTTATCTACTAGTTTTAATTATTTTCTTCTTTTAACTACAGAATAATATTCAGCATATATACAACAAGGTAACACAGAATAGAACACCACAATTTTGGTTACAAGGAAACCAAAATAGGTAAAAACCCCGGTGGGAATTAGCACCCACAAAGAACTGTACTAGAATATAATAATCCCTGTTAGAAGATCTTACAACCCTATTATGGGGTTGATCTTTACAATGCAATAAGTAGAGTGACCTGGTTAAGAGTCAGACCCTGTTAGGAGTCTTTTACAAATAACCCTGTTAGGGGTGAGGACACACCGTCCAAAAGCACACTGCTAAAATGATGAAGGTTGCTACCTTCAGTAAAACAAATATACACTATATCTGATAATGAACTGTTTGAGTAGACCTGCTCTCTTGATCAGTTCCAGTGAATTTTATGCACTCTCTGATTCTTCACATAGATCTTTAACTGATGAATGAAATAGCTTTATTGTCCCAAAACAACTATCATTCTACTCTATTATTTTTCTGTCTCTTTTCTTATCATTCACACTAAGTAATCACAAATGATCTGCTATATGTATCTTCTTCAAAGGATATGATAATGTTGGTTGTAGGAATCCCTTCAATAATTTTCTTGTTGGCTAAACTAAGCACACAACATAATTAGAACCACGCAACTCAAAATGAATAGACACATCGCTTCACATAGTCGGCTCCACCAAAATTACCCAATCATCACACTTCAGATGAAAAATGTTTAGCACCTTTGTTTAATCATCTTTGACTCATAACTAAACATGAATCTGAACACACATATCCCATAGATAGGCATAACTAAAGAATCAATAAGATTACTGTCGGCTTTCAAAAAAACAATCTTCTGAAACTGTGGCTGGTAAACAGATTAACATAACTCAATTGTAAGTGAACTTCTGAATTTGTGCATATGAACATGGTATAATAACTATGTCTAAAACATAAAAGCAACCGCGCAAGGCTCCATCATATCCATACTAAAAATTGAATAGAGTTCACTATTGTATACTATATGTTGCCATCAATGACAAACATACAGTCAACTATTTGCACAAAGGCAAATCTCCAATAATCTCCCCCTTTGACATCAATGGAAACATATGATTAAAAACACCATCAATCCAAAAGTGTCTTCTTTATTTTTACAATCTTCTCAATATCCTCGTCAAAGGTTCCTCTTCACTGCAGTATCTCCTTTGACTGTGTTTTTATTTTCATGACTATATACTCCCCTAGAGTATATTCTCCCCCTTACTATATACTCCCCCTTTGACATCAATGGCAAAGGATTCCAAATACAAACAAGCATAGGTACTACTCCAGAAGTAGAGTAGTCAACAACTCATCATTCACCAAGGACTGATGCATTTTCTATGAGTTCTGATCAGACTTAGGAAAGGGAATTACTCCTAGCTTCTTCCTAAGATACTCAAAAGTATCTTTTGATAAAGGTTTCATAAATATGTTTGCCAACGAATCTTTGGTTCTCACATAATGCAACTTCACTTCTCTTTCTGCAACTTTTTCTCTTAGAAAATGATATTTTATTTCTATGTGTTTTGTCTTTACGTGCATCACAAGGTTCTTTGACATATTAATAGTGCCAGTGTTGTCACAATGAATGACAATAGGGTAATTAATCTGAATTCCAAAGTTTGTAATCAATTGTTTGATCCCAACCATTGTTGAACAATTCAATGTGGCTGCTACATACTCAGCTTATGTTGTTGACTAAGAAATATAGTTTTGCTTCTTGCTTATCCAAGTAACCAACCTGTCTCCAAGAAATACTGCTCCTCCTGAGGTACTCTTTCTATCATCAATGCAACCTGCCCAATTTGCATCTCTGTACACATGAAGTTCTACATTTTCTGAATTAGGATACCATAAACCATATTTTATAGTTCCCTTTAAATATCTCAATATTCTTTTTATTTCCATTCAGTGATTCTGTTTTGGTTCAGCTGCAAATCTCCCAACAATGCCAACTGCATTAGAAATATCTGGTCTAGATTGAGTGAGATATATGAGTTTTCCAATCATGGACTTGTAAAGTGTTTTGTCAACTATTGTGGAGTCATCATTTTTAGAAAGCTTGCTTCCTATTATCATAGGAGTGCTTATTGGCTTGCAATCTTCCATTTTGAATATCTTCAATATCTCCTTCACATATTTAGACTAATTTATGAATATACCTCTATCTGCCTACTTTACATTTAATCCCAAAAAGTATTTTATAGGTCCAATCATGCTCATTTCAAATTCGCTCTGCATCTCTTTGGCAAATTCTACACTAAGCTTGTCATTTCCTCCAAAAATAATGTCATCAACAAAGATAGCAACAAGTAATAATCCTTTAGGTGTCTCTCTGATGAATAAGTTGCAATCTGCTACTCTCTTTTTGAATCCAATCTTTGTCAAGTAACCATCAAGTCTCTCATACCATGTGCTTGGGGCTTGTTTAAGTCCATAGAGGGATTTCTTTAGTCTGCATACCATGTCTGGTTTGTCTGAAAGTTTGAATCCTTCAGGCTGCTCTATGTAAACTTCTTCCTTCAAGTCATCATTCAAAAAAGCTGACTTGACATCCATCTGATATACTTTGAAGTTCTTGAATGTTGCATAATCTAAAAACAAATTTATAGCTTCTAGTCTACTCACAGGGGTAAATGTATCAGAATAGTCAATTCCTTCTCTCTGTGCATATCCTTTACATACCAATCTTACTTTTTTTCTTATCACTGTACCATCTTCATTCCATTTTTTCTGAATATCCACTTAGTTCCAATCACGTTTTTTTCACAAGGTCTAGGGACCAGTTCCCATGTGTCATTCTTAATTATTTGATCTAATTATTCTTGCATTGCATTCTTCCAATCTAAATCATTACACGCATCTTCAACACTTAAGGGTTCAATTTATGAAAGTAAACATACCTCTTCATCAACGGTTGAACCTTTTGCTCTGGATCTTGTCAAAACTTTACTTCTCTGATCTCCAATGATATATTCTTTTCAATGGTATCTAGATGTGTATTTTGAGATTTTAGGTGTGACACTCTCATCTATAATTTGTGATTCTTCTTCACTTGGTTCAAGGTTATTACATAATACATCAATACAGTCAAACATTTCTTCTATAACTATTTCTTTATTGATAGGTCTAGGTTCATCTTCAATCATAGGTGCATATTCATAATATCTCTCTTGAATCATGAACTTATCGTCAATCTTCACATGTGCACTTTCGATGATTTTCTTCAACCTTAAATTAAAACATATGTGAGCTTTTCTCTTAGTAGAGTAACCAAGAAAAATACCTTCATCACTTCTAGTATCAAATTTACCAACACCATGATCTCTCTTGATGTAGCACTTGCTTCCAAAGATTCTGAAGTATTTTACTATAGGTACATTACCAAACCAAATTTCATAAGGTGTTTTGTCTGCGCCTAGTCTTAGTTGAATTCTATTGATAGTATAGACTGATGTATTGATTGCATCTCTCCAATAGGTGTGCACAACGTTTCCTTCAATAATGATAGTGTGCACTGTGTCAAGTATTATCATGTTTCATCTTTCTGCAATTCCATTTTTTTGAGGGGTTTTGGGTGCACTTAGTTGTCTTTTGATCCCATGTTCTTTGCAGTACTCAAGAAACTTGTCAAAGGTGAATTCTCCTCCTCTATCAGATCTCAGACATTTTATCTTTAATCCAGACTCATTTTCAAATTTAGCTTTGAATATTTTGAACTTCTCAAAAGCTTCATATTTATCTTTCAAGAATGCAACCCACATCATTCTGGAGAAATCATCAACAAAAAAAATGAAATACCTTTCACCATAGTATGATCTTGTTTGAGTAGGTCCACATAAGTCTGTATGCACAAGATCTAATTTTTTCTCTGTAGGGTTCTATTTACTTCTGAATGAGGTCTTCACATGCTTTCCCATCACACACTCCCTACACATAGTATCAACAGGTCTTGGAATACTAGGAAGGTCTCTTACTGCCTTTCCATTTCTTATCTTTACTATGTTGTCAAAATTGATATGACAAAGTATTTTGTGCCATAATTAACTGTCATCCACTTTTGCAAAAAAACAAATTACCTCAGAGTTGGGCTGAACACATTACCCTTGGTCTTTGAACCTGATGCTATCATGTCTCCTTCTTTGTTGTTAATAATGCACCTGTTGTTTTTGAATTCTAACTGATATCCTTTATCAAGCAACTGTCCAACACTTAGTAAGTTATGATGTAAACCATCAACATACAAAACATCATATGTCTTGTTCTTTCCATCTAAGGTGATAGATCCTTTGCCTATGATAGGTTTGGTAGTGTTATCCCCAAATCTAACCATGCTACCTTTTTACTTACCTAGATGTACAAATCTATCTTTGTCTCCTATCATGTGATGTGAACACCCACTATCTATGATCCAGTATGTTTTGATGTTTGTTTGTGAAACTAAAGCCAATTCTTGTACTTTCTTTTCATCAATCATTTTTTCCATATCTTTAATTTAAAAAAATCCAATTTCATGTTCTCCTAAATCATCATCAATCACTCCATCTTCAGCATGATAGCATTCATTAGTATATTTTGGTTTGTAATATTTTCTGAACTTCTTGACTCCTGTACGACACTTGGATGCAAAATGGCCAACTTTTTTGCATGAAAAACATTTGAATGGTAGTTTTCCTTCATATTTTCCTTTACCTTTCCTTTCTTTCTTAGAAATCATAGCAATGATTTCTTCTAGTTCTGTATCAACTTCTTCTTTCTCACTATTACTAGAGATGCTCAAGGATTTCTTACCATGGACTGAGGCTTTGAAAGTTGTTTCAATTTCAGGTTCTGTCTTCAATCTTGATATCTCAAATGCTGATATTTTGCTGATTAAGGTTTCTCTTTTGAAGTCCTTTAAAATTTCATGGTTTCATCCAAGACATTTTTATTTCTTTCATAATTTGTTGTCAATGTAGTCATCAGTTTGTCCATTATATCTTCCTCTAAAATTTCTCCACCATTGTTTCTAATTCTTGAGACTGCTTCATTAATCCTCTGATTGTAAGATCTGATGTTTTCTTCAGGTAGCATCTCTAAATTGTTGTATCTTTTCTTTCATGTCTTTCTATGCGCATTCTTGTCTTGGATGTCTCCTTCAAACATGTCTTCTAGGTATTTCCATATTGAATATGCTTTGTCTGCCTTCTTAATCTTAGAAAATTCACTATCAAATAAGGCACTGATTAGGGCTTCTTTGGCAATTGTATTTTGGGTGAATAATTCCTTTTGTTTATTAGTAGCGTCTTCTTCTGCAAGATCTTTCAAGGTAGGAACATCAATTGCATGAGTAGAAACCTCATAGATCTCTAAACCAACACACTGAAGATGTGTTATCATTTTGTTCTTTGAGTCAAGATAATTTTCTCCATCAAACATAGGACTCTCTTTTCTAAAGTATGCCATATGATCTACCTTAAGCTGTTAGGCTTTCTCTCCAAGGCACTTGGATCTGATACCATATGTTAGGAATAGTTCCAAGAGATAATGAGAGGGGGGTGAATCAATTATCTACTAGTTTTAATTATTTTCTCCTTTTAACTACAGAATAATATTAAGAATATATACAACAAGATAACATAGAATAGAACACCACAATTTTGGTTACAGGGAAACCAAAATAGGTAAAAACCCTGGTGGGAATTAGCACCCATAAAGAACTGTACTAGAGTATAATAATCTCTGTTAGAAGATCTTACAACCCTGTTAGGAGTTGATTTTTACAATGCAATAAGTACAATGACCTGGTTAAGGGTCGGACCATGTTAGGAGTCTTTTACAAATAACCCTGTTAGGGGTGAGGACACACTGTCCAAAAGCACACTGCTAAAATGATGAAGACTGTAACCTTTAGTAAAATAGATATACACTATATCTGATTATGAACTTTTTGAGTAGACCTTTTGTCTTGATCACTTCCAGTGAATTGTATGCACTCTCTTATTCTTCACATAGATCTTTAATTGATGAATGAAATATCTTTATTGTCCCAAAACAACTAGCATTCTTCTCTGTTATTTTTCTGTCTCTTTTCTTATCATTCACACTAAGTGATCACAAATTATCTGCTATATGTATCTTCTTCAAAGGATATGATCACGTTGGCTATAGGAATCCCTTCAATAATTTTCTTGTCAGCTAAACTAAGCATGCAACATAATTAGAACCGCACAACTCAAAATGAATAGATGCATCGCTTCACATAGTTAGTTCCACCAAAATTACCCAATCATCACACTTTAGATGAAACACATTTAGCACCTTTGGTTAATCATCTTTGACTCATAACTAAAAATGAATCTGAACATGCATATCCCATAGATAGGTGTAACTGAAGAATCAATAAGATTACTGTTGGCTTTCAAAAAAAAATATTCTGAAACCGTGGCTGGTAAACAAATTAACATAACTCAACTGTAACTAAACTTTTGAATCTACGTGTATGAACATGGTATAATAACTATGTCTGAAACATAAAAGCAACCACGCAAGGCTCCATTATATCCATACTAAAAAGTGAATACATTTCACTGCTATATACTATATGTTGTCATCAATGACAAACATACAGTCAACTATTTGCACAAAGGCAAATCTCCAACAAATAGTATTTCTTAATACCTGCACAAAATAGTCATTATCACTATCACAAACAAAGGTGTTTCTTCAACACTGCCTACTTTTAACAGACACAATACTAGTGTTTCCCAACACTTTAATCAATAGTGTTTCTCAACACTTTATCAGATTGTAATTAATCATAAACCTGATCACAAAGGTGTTTTATACACCACTACACTAATCTAGACACGGATAAACCTATACAGACTACCAAATAAAACTTAATCTTTGATTGATAATCTATTTGCTTAAAATGATTAATCAAAGGTGTTCCTAAACACCAATACTCACAAATAGAATTCTCTTGATTTGTATTGATCATGACTCTTTAAGAATGTCTTGATGATGTCATCTGACTAGTGGCATCCAAAGAACTCATGAATTTTATTTTTTTAATGTCTATGATTATCAGTTTTTTTGTTATGTCTTTCGAGTAACTCTATGATATCTATTAAATGACTAGAGAAGCAAGGGAAAGGGGCATAAAGTTTTCTTTTTCAGCTTGTGGAGATTGATTCAATGATCCTACAAACTTCATGTAATCTAGGTTTCTATGGTAAGATCCTCCAACATGATTCGAATGCCACATATATATCGACTCTCTTTATATGAAAGTACAATGAGTTGAACCATTTTCCTTGTTTTTTTGTTTGTATAAAAGAAAATTCTAAGTAAGATGTACACTGTAGGTATAGGAAAGGTTACTGAGAGGGGGGGTTGAATAAGTAATCACCAACTTAAACTTAAAACTCAATCTCAAATCTTCTCTTAATAGATTTACTGATTATGGATTAATTAACCTATAATAGTGTTATCAGTTACCATAATATTAAACATCCATGCAACATAAAGTAAACATCTAGATAACATCAACACCAAGTATTTATCTTGTGGAAACCCAATTAAGGAAAAAACCACGGTGTGAGATTAGTACCCACAAATGTTGTACTCTTCTAAAATACACCTGGTTAAGAGCTTTCCCAGCTAAGGATTACAAAAGCATTGTTAAATGCTACCCAGTTACGGGATTTACCTAGAGACCTGTTAAAGTCTTATATTCTATTAGGAGTAACCTGGTTAAAGGATTTTATACACTCTTTTAATAATGACACCTTGTTAAAGGATTTATAATAGACTTGTTAGGGTCACTCGATATTGAATTTTACTGTCACATTTGTTAGAGAGTAACAACCTATAAAATGATTTTTAGTTTGCACTATCCTTGCTATATCAAATCCAATAAATTTCCTTAACACAATAACATACCATTCCAACCCTCTATATCCTCTTCTCTAATCATAAGAATCCTTCTCTAATTAGTTTCTTTGTTCAACCAATTTCTTGTCCTCTTCTCTGTCACGATACCAAACTTATTCTTGTCTCTTCCTTAAGTAGATAATCGTTAATCATCAAAACCTAAACATAGATCCAACAATCATAACTTAATCATCTTATTAAACCATTTTTATATTATTCCTCCTTGTTGGTTGCATCATGATTTCTCCTTTTAACCGATAGTTTTTGGCTTCCGATAGCTAACCTCCTTACACTGATAAGACTTACTTTTCTCCGATAGTTAATACTTTTCTTATTTGACTAATTGAAATCAATGAAAAACTATATAATGGATCTAACCTTTACATTAACTTCACTTAAATTCCTTATCAACTAGAGCAATTAAGCCATCATAAACAACATTATGTACCCAGGGATATGAAAATTAATAAAAGGGTCATTGCAGGTTACCTATCATATATATTGCACGCAAACTAAAGAAGGTATTTAAATCAAAAGGAAATAACTGATAAGTCATCCTGGCCTCTATGACTTGATGCTTAGGTTTATTTTCAAAATGACATATGATTAAGGTAGTATTCATATTTTCATGATGGATGGATTCTATCAGTGAAATTTGTACTAGCCTATGGTGTCTGTTGAACAAACACTCTATGATGGAAAATACTATTGTAAATGATGAGTGACAGTCCTAAAGGTATTAATCTAGTTGCATTCATGATTAATATAGTTCCATTAAACTTTCATGATTACTTGATCTTATAATTATTTCCTCTCTCATTCAAACCCAAGGTTGACTACTTAACCTATTAATTCATTACTTTATTCATTGATACATATTTTTCATTGAATATCATAGCATATGTATTTGCCTACATTTTGCATGAGCATCATTTAAAACAAAATAAAACCATACATATCATTGCATATCATCAATAATTTTATTGCAAACAAATTAAAATAAATAAGGGTATTCATACATTCATAGGTGCATCAATAAATTTATATGCATAAGAAAAATACAAAAACATACATGTGCATTTCCATTTAGCATCATCTCATACATCTATCTATCAGTGAAAACTAGACATAGATTATGTCATCACATGAGTATCATCCATATCATCACATATACCAAGTACATAAATCTAAGAATCTAATCACATGAAGAAGATAATGAGATAACAAGAATATATCAGCATCAAAAGATAATATCTCATATATATATATATATATATATATCAGTGGATCATAGATCAATGTGGAAAAAAGAATGTATTGAATAGCATGAAGTACATATGAAGAGATCACTAATGGATCAATATACAAATATCAAGATGATAGAAATTCTGAAGTCTTACTCCCACCCTTAACCTGATCACAAGGGGAGGAGGTGGAACATATTCCCATATAGGAAGTGGTGGTAGCATGGCTCCCTCTGAATGTTGAGAAATAGTATAATATAATGCAGCTCTTTGAGGCTCAAGAACGGCTATGCAATATAAAGAAAAGTAGTAGGCTTCCCCATATCCCTAGTGTGTTACAATGTGAGCCTGTTGATCTCTCTCTAGTCTCATAATATGCAACTACATGTCCCTATCTGCAATCAGTGTATCCAACATAATAATTTGAGCCCTCGACTACTCTCTCTCCCTCTCACACTAAGATAATGGATTTGTGTCTCTGCCCCTATCTTTAGGAGGATCTTGTAGAGAAGGTTTTTCACTACCACTGCTCTCACAAGTCTCTCTTTGTCTGACTGGCATCTATTACTACTATTGTTGTCTGGGTAATAATGGTTCTAGATCTCTATGTAGAGGAACAAATCTCACTCAGATGCACTTTCCCTCCTCTCCTCCACCACCCCTATCATCTCCATCATCACCTCTATCATCAGGGTCATGTCTTTGACCCCTATCTATAGGAGGTACCCTACCACCTTGGTCCCCTCTACCTCCATCTCTCCCACCTCCATCTATGCTACCCCTATCTCCTATCCCTCTGCCACTCATAGGACCCATGTTAGTAAGATCATAGTCTAATTCCTCCTCAATACTTGGTGTTATCTCCTCTAGAGAAGTGAAATATGGGAAAGGATGCTAACCTAAATCATCTTGGTACTCACTGATGATCCCACCATCAGCAATTTCTAATAGATAATCCCATCAAAATGCTACCATCTATGAAATCTCACATAGGGTTGTCTCATATGATAACCTGGCATCCCATTGTGCCTCCTCATCCCTGATGCGTGTGTATACCACCTTATCCTATGACATGCCATGTACTCTTCCATGCTATCTCAATACACTTTTCATAATGAAGCGCTCAATAATATATATGGTACAGCCAATGAGGTACCTTCTCTAAAAACAATACTTCATATATTTCCAATCTAAAACCCACTCCTCACACTCAAGATATGGTCACCACTCAACCTTAGTAACATCATCTAATAGATGCCTCCAATATTCTAGCTTACCTAGGTGGGTTTGTTGGATATATCTTGATTACATATATACATATGGATCCTCTGGATCCCATTATCTATCTATAATTGGTTGTGTCACTAGAATATGCTCCCAAGCCCATATCTGAAGAATCAAAATCCCTACTGTCATGCTCCAAGATGACTAGTATATTATATCATTTAACTATCTATACAACTGTGCCATAATACAACTACCCCATCCATAACTGTGAGTGGCATTGATTATGTCCTCTAACATACTAACCCAACCACACATAAACCCATGATGTCCTCAGGTTGGTATCAAAATACCTCCAATCAAACCAAAAATAAATAAATGTAGTTGATCAAATGGGAAAGCATGTAATCCCAATTAAATTAATGGTGTGCAATGGATGGATCCACAAAGAACATCTGAGCGTCTGCAATATCTGACGTTGATGATGACTCAAAAATGAACCTGATGACCCATCACAGGTATGTGCATAATCATCTAGACATCCTGTAGAGTTACAGTAATCTCACCTATTGATATGTGGAAGGTGTTTTTACTTTAAGTTCCATCTCTCAGAAAGAGAAGTCAAAAACCCTTGATTCACCCTAATATCAGGTAAATCTATCAAACTCCCCAACCCCAGATGGCCCACAATCCATTACTCATCATCGAACAGCTGCTCAGCTAACACTAGTACAAGAATAGTTCTTGGGCATCATAAATAAACTACTCATAATCTCATCTGTAAGGAATCAATTCACCAAGACATCGGTTCTTGGATCAAGGTACCCTACAAAGATAGCTAACAAATCAAATAGATAATCATCATTAACAAATGATAGGACACATTCAATGGTTCACTAACAAAGACACATTTTTACAAGATGTGACCATGTTCTTACAGGGTGCAACTCTCTTACTAGATGTGATATTTTTTTGATAGGATTTTATCCTCGATCCTAGATGTGATCCTTTTTTGATAGGATGCAACGTAGCACACCGGGTGCAATCATGTTTTCATAGGACGTGATGCTTGAAATTTGTCTACAGTAGGGACAAAACTTAACCAAATGCGATCCTCTAATGAACACAAGATATGATCCATCTTTAACGGGATGGGATCTAGGATTGTCATGTTTCCTAGGTGCAACTAGGGAATTTCTAGATGTGATTCAAAATACCGGATGCGATCCTAGACTCTATGGACCATAACTTTTGCTCAACATGTTCAAAATAAAATTGGAAAGCATAAAATGAAAGGCCTCAGGATAATCACTGGCAATGTGTAGTGTGCAGGTCTATGATGGCGATGACTGAGCTCAAATCAATGTCTCTCCATGGGTACCACCATCTTCTCTCTAGTTCTTAAGGAATTACAAAGGTGAAAAGTGAAAATGAATGGGTAAATTGACCTTTTGGGGCTTTTTCAACCCCTTTGAGCTAATTTTGACCTAAGGGACATTGAGTAGATTGTCCTCACTCTATCATTTTCTCATCAAATCTATCTGGAACATAATCAAACAGGAAAATTTCATGTTATTTTAGTGTAGTAACAATTTTGGAAAAACTACCCACAAGCTCCAAGAAAATCTAGAATTTCTCAGAATGTGTAGAAAATGATTTGCAAGGCTTACAGAAGCATTCTCCATTATTCTTAAACAAGTAATACAAGTTAACTCGTGGCAATCCTATTTAAACATCATTTCAAATTGTTCAAATCCTACTTTCAAGCTAGTCAAACTTGGTAAAATTTTGTTCCTATCAACACATGTCTGCTTCAACTCATATCCACATTGATTCTTACACACTCGTATTGATCCAATCATGTCTCACCTCAATTTCTCATTAATATCAACATGTCAAGGAGGGATTTCATCAGCATTTATTTCTATTTTTCTCCCAAGGGGCATCATCATACCTAAAAATAATCAACCTTCTTACTTAAAAATAATCAGGGATTCCAAATCAAATTGTTTATCAAATTGACTTCATCAAGAACTATGCCAATCAACCTTATCAACTCAATTGGGGTATGTCATTTTCCTTCAACCAAGTTGGGACTATCGGATAATCACATCAATTTGGTTATCTATGCCTTTGGATGCTTAAAATTTCAGATCAATCTATCAATTATTTAGCTTCATCACATTGAATTGTTGAATAGCTTCTTACTGACCTTCATTCAATCAAGTTTAGAGTTAGAACTATCAATTCTAGTTCAATCAAGTTCAAAATTGATCTCTTCAATCTACCTTTGTTCAATAAAGTTTGAAGTTAGTACTATTACTCTTAGTTCAATCAAGTTCAAGATTGATGTCGTCAATCAAGTTTTGTCCAATCAAGCTCAAAATTCTCAATCATCAAATCATGAGTAGTTTCATCACTCTATATTGGGCTACTATAACTCTACATCAATTCAAAGAGGGAAAAATGTAATCACTCTAAATTGGGCTACTATAACTGAAGGCCCTATTTTTCCTTAACTAAGGATATCTCTTTCAATTATGCTAGTTTGATTACTTGATTATTGGCATAGTTCATCGAAATCAATAAAATACCTCACATAAAACATCATTTATTAGTGATCTATAATTAATTTCTAATTGATTATATTGGCCTATTTAATTAAATCAGCCTCATTAAATCCCTTGGCTAAGGTAATTAATTAAAGAAAATTAAGAAATACTCCTAAATTACAACTACCACTAAATGAAAAAGTTAGTTGATGGACCAATGGGGGTTGGCACACATGGATAAAGAAAGATTAAATCCTAATCACTCATCAAGGATCAATCTCATCTACTCATTTCTTCTCATCCTCCATAAAAGGAGTGAATTTTGAGCTCAAAAGGTCCCAATTTCTTTACAATCTTGCACTAAGCTTATGTTGTAGAATTCAATTCATGCATCTAGTTAATTAGTTAAAACTTCAATTTCATAATGGGATCAAATGAATGTATAATTGATATTTTTTTATCTCAATATGCATACTAATATCTTTCTTGCAATTTGAATCTTCCATTTTAGAGTTATATGTCACTGGTCTAAAGCATAACTCAGAGATAATTATCATAGTTAGATAAAACTCATTCTAAATAAGAAGTTATAAGTCAATTTTTATTGTTATGTTTTGATTGTTTTCTTATACTAACAATTGATTTAATGAGTTATAGAGTGTTGTGTTTGCAGATTTGCAGGTACAGGTGATTGACAGATAAACACATATACAAGTAAAATTATAATCTTTCAACTATTCCACCCACTTAATATGTCTTTGATTCAATGTTTCCTGGCCATTCAAGAAACTCAAAGCATGGTTATTGTTGTCTGACTTTCAGTCCCCCCTTTTTTTGGCATTATTGGAGTCAGTCTGGTCAGTCTAAGTCTAGGTCTAAGTCTTTCTTAGGTAGGCTATATTTTTTGGGTTTCCCTGTCATTGCCTTTCCTTCTCTTAGCCGGGAGGGTTGTTCTGAGGTCTCATTATTTTGGGTAGGTTGTAGATCCTAACCCGGCAAAGATTTGTGCTCCAATCGATGTTCTTTCTCAGGCAAAGATCAAAGACTGGTATGGATCGATTCTAGAGGTCTCAACGATCCTAATGCAACAAACGGTGAGCAATTTGGTTAAGAAATGAGCAAGAACAAGCTCGGCGGGATTTCAGAAATCATCTTCTCCATGGCAGAATTCTACCTAAGAAGGTAATTTTCCGCAAAGGCAGAAAACAAAGAAGAACTTTGCACTGTGCGGGTTTCACACCTCTCTGGTGATTTTCCGCAAGCTTAGTTATAATAAGGTGGGCCCGATTTATTAAAAGGAATATTATTGTTTTAAGAGATCAAATAAAGCATGTGCTTTAAGTTAAGTAGCCCGCGCACTTAAAAATGATGTGCGGAAAGACAGGTAGTGGCTTCTCCATTATACAGAAATTGCACCTACTAGGTGCGATTCCCACAAAGAAGGTTTTTCACATATTGCGGGTTTCGCACCTCCCTCATTCATTTTCCGCAATGGAGAAGCTCTTTTATAATTTTCTGCCAAGGAGAAGCTCTTTTCCCATTTTGTGCCAAGGAGAAGCTTCGGTCTCATTTTCCACGAGGAGAAGCTCTTTTCCCATTTTCCGCAATGGAGAAGCTCTTTTATAATTTTCTGCCAAGGAGAAGCTTCAATCTCATTTTCCGTGAAGAGAAGCCAAGTTGCAAATTTCTGCCAGGAGAAGCTCTTTTCCAATTTTCCACAATGGAGAAGCTCTTTTCCAATTTTCCACAATGGAGCCGCTCATTTTCCATTTTCTGCCAAAGAAGCTATAATGTGAATTCCCGCAATGGAGAAGCAGATTTGGTATTTTCCACCGGCTGATATATCCATGGTTTCAAAGTCTTTTAAGACTTTGATCACATGGGGCGTTTTGAAATCATTCAAAGAGTAAATGATGTTTCGACTCCATGGCTCAATGGATTTAGCTCGATAATGCTGGTTGGAGATTAAGAGTTTCAGATTCTATAGTGACTGTTCGAGTTCTCATATTTGAAAAGTCTTTTTCTTTGCATTCTGTCTCTTTGTATTCAAAGAAGAGGGAAGGTCATTGGCTCTTAGAAGCCTGATGTATTATAGAGTTTATAAATTCTGTAAAGAATTCAGTATAGAGGGTCGGCAAACTGGTTATTGAAGAAGAATTAATTCCATTTACAGAAGCTTTTTTCCTTGTTTGTTGTTCCATTTTAGTTCATAACTGCATGTGAATAGACAGGACAATTATATATGAAGCTGCAATTATCTGCTGGATTCCATTTCATGTATGTGATTGTAGTGAAAGTAATTCTATTTACCCATCATGTATGATTCTTCTCCTATTCACCTTGTTATTTAGATTGCATCTTAATGGAAAGTACAATTGTATATGGAGCTATAATTTCTGCTTGAATTCCATTTCATGATTAGTAGTTGCAGTCTAAGCAATTCTATTTGTTGTCTGTATATGATTCTTCTTTTGTTCTCATTAGTAGAATATGCATTCTTAGAATAGATAGGTTTAGTTAGAAGGTAGTCTTTCTGATGATCTATAATCAGCATTCTATTGAAGGTTGTAGATTATC
>MU224267.1:8056396-8077497 GCA_018584345.1 Thuja plicata
GAGGGCAGTGATAGAAGACATACACTGACCCATTTGTTGGTGGACATCCTTTTGTTCTCTCACCTTGGGTGCTAAAAGAGTCAGAGATTACAAATCTAACGGGAGGACAAACTGTTAACCAATAGTTATCTATATATACAATGAATTCTTTAGGTAATAAATAGTGTCTCTAGTTTTTTAGTGCCTAAACCATAGCATAGAGCTCTAAGTCATATTTGGAATACTTCTTCTTGGCATCATTTAGTTTCTTTGAGAAAAATGCAATGGGATGACCATCTTGACTCAACACTACTCCTATATCATACTTATTGGAATCACACTCCATAGTAAATACTTTGTTAAAATCAGGAAGAACTAGAGTGGGAAATTCTACAACCTTATATTTCAACAACTTAAAACTATCTTCTGCCTAACTAGTCCATGCAAACTTACACTTCATACCCCCTTTTATGGTGTTCAAAATAGTAGAAACTATGCGACTGAACCCTCTAATAAATTTCCTATAGAAGGTGGCTAGGCCATGGAAACTCCTAACTTCCCCATTAAACTTAGGAGTAGACCAATTTAGGATTGCTTCCACCTTGGAATGATCCATTTTAATATAACCTTAAGAAATAGAAAAACCCAAATACACAAGTTTAGTTTTAGGAAACTCACATTTCCCCAAATTGATCATAATCTTGTTCTCATGTAGTTCCCCCAACACTTTCTCAAGTTTCATCAATGCTCCTCCTTGGTCCTACTAAAGACTAGTATATCATCAAGATAAACCACAACAAAGTTTCCTATGAATTCTACCAATACTTCATTCATTAGGTGCATAAAATTGCTAGGAGGATTGCTTAACCCAAATGGCATTATAATACATTCATAAAAGCCTTCATTTGTTTTAAATGAAGTCATCCATCCATCCCCTACCTTATTCTGATCTGATGGTATTGTGATTTCAAATCCACCTTAGAAAAGTAGCATGCCCCACCTAGGTAATCTATGAGGTCCTCAATCCTAGGCATGGGAAACCTATATCTTATTGTAATATTGTTTTTTTTCCTAGAGTCCATACACATTCTCCATTTTTCATCCTTCTTTGGAGCTAGGACTATGGGCACTGCACATAGGCTAAAAATTTTACTAATGGGTCCTTTGTCAAGTAATTCTTTCACATGTCTTGATGTCTCCTCACTCTAAGATGGTGTCATCCTATAAGCATACTTGTTGGGTAGGGTGGCTCCATGAATAAGATCAATATAATAGCTGATGTACCTCATAGGTGTAAATGAATCAAGGATATCACTAACTAAAATCCCTTGATACTTGTCCAAAAACTTTAAGACTTCAGAGGGTACCTCCTTGTTTTCTTTATTCTACAAACTAGGGGTATCTGTAGGCTTCATCGTGAGGGAATAACCTTGACATTTCTCTTCTTTCATTAGGTTTACAAAATCCTTCCCATTAACTAACATGACACCATATTCATTGTCCTTATCACCTAGGTTTTCTAATAAAGGATCCATCTTATACTGTCTACCATTCTTGCTTATCACATATGAATTCTTTTCCCCATCACGTTGGGCTTTGAAATCAAATTTCCAAGGGCATCCCAATAATAAGTGGAAGGCATCCATAGGAATAATTTCAAATAATATTTTATCCTTATACTCACCTATTTCAAACTCATCCC
The DNA here is from genome assembly GCA_018584345.1 of Thuja plicata. Taxonomy (NCBI): domain Eukaryota; kingdom Viridiplantae; phylum Streptophyta; class Pinopsida; order Cupressales; family Cupressaceae; genus Thuja; species Thuja plicata. The sequence continues at coordinate 8,058,078 of MU224267.1, forward strand.
ATGCTTGTTCATCAACCATAAAATTTTGATTCTTATTCAACCATGAAATCTCTGAAGGATAACATGAGGTAATATTTTCAATTTTAACTTCTCTACCATGACTATAGACACTACATTCTCTATTGAACTAGAATCTGCAATAATTTTACAAAGCTTACCTTGTGCCTTCCCTTGAGTTCTGAACAAAGTCTTTCTCTATGGTGGCTCTTTCTTGAAAGGTACTTTGAGTAAGTTTCTCTTGATCATCATGTTCTCTCCCTCTAAAATAGGTGTTTCACTTCCCATTGGTGAGTTGATAGTTTGACAATCCTCATCTTGAATGAGTTGATTTCTTTTATCCCCTGCTTGGGAACTTGATGCCTTCTTAGGACAGTGACTCATTGTGTTCCCTACTTGATTAAAACTAAAATATCTCCCTGTGAACACACCAAGTCCTATTTCTTGACCTCCATTTCTACCTCTAAATCCATTAGGCCTTCTACCACCTTTGAATCCTCCTCCTCTATTCATGATTCCATGTTGGAATCTTGTTTCCCATACTGACTTAATTCTCCACCTCTTACTCTTGATGTATGTCTTCCCACAAATATCCATCTACCTCTTAAATTTATACCCCCTATATTCTTATTGTTTTATTCTCCTTTTCTCTCGATCTTCTCTTATGCTCTTATTTCAAATTGAAAGCACTTGTGTACTGACTCAGGGCCTATAATATGAACCTCATCTTGAATATTTTTTCTCAAGCCATTCATATATTTAGATACCTTCTCTGCTTCATCCTCTTGCTTCCTTTCTCTAAGGCTCAACCTATGGAATTCTTTAGTGTATGAACTCACATCCAACTCCCTTTGTCTAAGGTTCTACAATTTCTTAAACATTTGGACCTCATAGTATATGGGTAGGAATTGAGCCTTTATCATGGTCTTCAGTCTCTCCCATGAAGCTATCTTACTCTTTCCCTCTTGTTTCATTTCCTCTTGCGAAAAATTTGACCATACCAAGGTAGAGCCTTTCAATCTTAACTTAGAAAATCAAACTTTATTTTCTTCAAGGATTTCTTTAACTTCAAATTATTGTTCAGTGCTTCTATCTAATCTAATAAATCCTCCCCATTCATACTACCACTATAAATTTGTAGACCTTCTAAGTTGTCCCTATTCACTAACTTGAGGGAATCCACAAACATCTATTGTTATGCAGGTAGCTCCCTCTTTGTAGTAGTGTCAGTCACATTTTCCTCTTCCTCCTCTGAATCATCTTCCCAATCCTTTCTCTTACATTTTTTTTCTTAGTCTCGTACAATTGAATTTCTATCATTTCCTATACCATCTTCTTGATGTATTCCTTACTCATGGTCTTTGGAGGCATTGTATCAGTGTCTACTTTTGTCGCTATCTCTCACATACACTATCCTTAACCAATATTATCTCTGATACCAATACGATGCAGAGTGACCAATGGTCCTTCAAGTATCCTTAGGGTTTATATACACAACAAGGTTCTTAGGCACCTACTCTAATAGGTCATGTATTCCAACCTAGACTATTTTGATTCTTCCTCACAACCTTTCACAGGCCCACTCCAAGTGTCCTATACCAATGTGGAAATCTGTGTCACAACAAGGAATTCACAATTCCCTCTTTGAACCTTGAACCCTCAAGACCTACTTTAGACCCTACTTACACTTTGCAATTAGGATCTCATCAAAACATTTCTCCTCTTGGTGTGAGTGATTTTACTAACTCCTTTCTACATAACATGAACATTTGTGAAGGCTTGACCCCACTATCAAATACCCATAAATCACTTTGTATTATTAGGCCTAGTAAGATTCCTAATTCTAGTAGCCTTTCTAATCATATATTCTAGCTCTAAACTCCAAATCTCTTGAATAATCATAAAAAAAAATCATGGATTCTAATACCCTTTTGGACCAAATCCAAAATATCCCAAAATGGCATCTGGGTTTTTGGTTTGGCTAGGTCAACCGAATCTACACCTAAATAAATCTACTAGGCCTAGTTACTTAGGGCTTGTTCAAAACCTTCACTAGTCGAGGTATTCTAAGGACTCAATCTATGCATCCATGGAACTCACACAATATTTCTCTTCTTCTATAATGTCTTTCTACCCATTCAATAGCTTTCCTCCTACCAAGAACCAAGCTTAGGGCTTCACAGCAAAACTCAGGGACTGTCTTGCCTATCTTTAAAAAAATTGAATCTCATTATATATAAAAAAATACCTAACATTTTATAGTATTTTCAACCTTACTATGATGATATTACTGAGAGGGGAGGGATGAATCAGGAATCTATGAATTTCAACATTTAAACACTTTTCATTTATCCACCAATACAACAACTCAATAATCAAAAGTAAATGTGCAACCACAAAACATCCAACATATAGACACAATATTTTTGGTATCATGGAAACCCAAATTAGGGGAAAAACATGGTGGGGATTACACCCAAAAAAAATTACTCTTCTGAAGTACGCCATGTGAAAGGCTTTACCTTGTTAAGGGCATTTACATATACATGACAAAATGTGACCTTGTGAGAGGATTTACCTAAAGCTCATAACAAGCTTGTGCCTTGTGAGAGGTATCCTTGTGAGAGGAATTTGAACACTTATTATATTATCACCATATAAGATTTCAATATAATAAATATTTGTTAAGATCTACGTCACTTGATGATTTCCAGAACTTTTTTGTAGTTGTCAGGAAACAATAGGTAAGAATGATCTATGTAATATCAACCTAATCTACTTTATCAGATCCTTTGTAGCTCAAATAAAATTCTTCACATTCTCCTCTAACACTCAGCTAGACCACACCTTCTATCTCTTCTTCCTTCTACACCAACACATGATTAACCCAACATGTTAACCATCTTCTTTTTCCAGTTTATAATGTTTTTTCTATCTCTTAGGTTCTACTACCATAGAAAACCCTAAAACGTAATACCTTCTCAATCTGACCATAAACTTGGCTTGATCTCTCATATCTCTATGTTCAATTTTAATTTTACTGACCACACCTTTCCATCCTCAGATTCAATCAAGAAATTAAATCATTTCATAAAATATTTTCATTATTGATCAATCAGCTTGTTCAAATCATCTTTGCACGCTCAACTCGATGATATAACCATTAAAAATTTGTTTCCATATATCCATGCACAATCTCCAATTAATTATTACTAGTAACATTTGACTATAATGACAGTTTAAATCACTGACACCGATCAAACCATTTTCCACTTAGAAACCTAATACTTTTTCAAATATTGTTGTTTAACCTTTGAAATATCTCACATATTTTTGTCAAATGAATAGAGGTTTTGGGATTAGCATATAGTATCTTCAAGTAACCTCCATAAATAAACCAAACACAAAACAATCAAGCACATAGTCAAAATGATAGAGTCGTGTTACTCTTGTTAATTGGTGTCTTAATCAATTTCACTGTCTTTGATTAGCTTCACCAAACATGACTCGCCGGTCATCATAACTAGTTTAGATTTTACATGTGACATCCAAACATGTTTCCAAATACTTTTGTAGAACCACACCTTAATATATTTCCATTACCATGATGTATTCCACAATCGTCATCAGCAGCTCATAAAGATAATAGTTGACATCAATGACAATACCATAACTGACCATTGCTCAACCATACCTATCATATCAACCACTTTCTTTACGTCATTGATCAACATTAGCTATGTCATCACAATCCCCATTTTGTATTGATGGAAACAAAAAAAATCAACACATACCTCATTGTCTCTCTACCTGTGTGTTCCCAAAGCAATCTGACTAACCAACTGATCACATCCATAGATTATTCAGGTTTAGCTCTATCTTCAACTTCTCAGTGTCAAATCTTTGTAGTATCTCCCCTTGAGGTATAAACTATGTTCAGCTCACTGCATGTACCAAATATCAGTACCAATATGTACCCATGTGTTGATGTAAAATACTCCCCCTTTGACAATAATGCCAAAGTGACCATTCAACAACAATCTCTCTTTGATTTCCTGTGCAACATATTCTCACAACTTAACTACTCCAACTCTAAGAGTTGTCACTGATACATCAATCCAGGTTAAGATACAACAATAAAGTTTTAGGATTGATGCAGTATATAATCTTCTCAATTAAGTGTAGGTAGGGGAGTGAACCCTAGCTTACCTCTCAAGTATTCAAACCTATCCTTATGTAGAGGCTTAGTAAAGATATCAGCAATATGTTCCCCAAGTTGAATGTATTCCAACCTTACCTCTTTCTCCTGAACTTGTTCTCTAAGAAAATGATACTTTATAGCAATTTTTTTAGTCTTAAAGTGCATCACTAGATTCTTAGAAATATTTATAGCACTATTATTATCATAGTGAATAATAATAGGTCCAGTCGGCTTTTCTTGTATACCTTCAAGTAGTTGCGTAATCCATACCACATGAGTGAAATTGATGGAAGAAGAAACATATTTTTCTTTAGCAGTAGATTGGGAAATACAATTGCATTTTTTTCTTGTCCAAGAAACAAATCTCTCACCCAGGAAAAATGCTCCACCACTTGTACTTTTCCTATCATCCACATTTCCAGCCCAATTAGCATCAGTATAAACACTTAGTGAAAAATATCCTTTTTAGCCATACAAAAGTCCATAATCTATTGTTCCTCTCAAATATTTGAATATCCTCTTTACTATAGTCAAGTGTGTATCCTTAATATTTTATGAAAATCTTGTAACCAAACCAACTACTTGTGCAATATCCAGTCTACTATGCACAACATATTGTAACTTTCCAATCATAGATCAGTATGTAGTCTGATCAACTCCATCTGATTCATCATCCTTAGATAGTTTGTAACCTGTAACCATTGGGGTTCCAATAGGTTTTGATTCCTCAAGTCCAAATTTCTTAAATGTCTCTTTAATGTATTTAGACTGACTGTTGTAGATACTTTTATCAAGTTGTGAAAATTTCAAGCCAATGAAGTACTTGATTTCACCTATTATTGACATTTCAAACTCCTTTCTCATTTGTTCAGCAAATGTTCTACTTAGGTCATCATTGCCTCCAAATATTATATCATCTACAAATATTTTAGCAATTAGTAACTTGTTTTCTTCATCAACCTTTAGATAAACATTGTTGTTGTCACTTTTTCTAACAAATCTAATCTTTATAAGATATGAGTGCAGTCTCCCATACCATGCTCTAGATTCTTGTTTTATTCCATACATTTCCTTCTTCAGTTTGCAAGCCAGATCTTGTCCATCATTATTCTCAAAACTGTCAAGTTGTTCAACATAAACCTCCTCTTCTAGTATACCATTCAAAAAAGAAGATTTCACATCCATTTGATAAACCTTGAATTTTGTGTAAGATGCATAAGCAAGTAGTATCCTTAATCCTTCGAGTCTAGCAATAGGTGCAAATTTCTCACCATAATCCAATCCTTCCTCTTGTGCATATCCTTTATAGACAAGTCTTTCCTTGTTTCTCACCACTTCTTTTGTTTCATCCATTTTATTTATGAATACCCATTTACTTCCAATCACATTCTTATCATCTGTTTGGAGTAATAGAGTATAGTTTTCATTCTTCTCTATCTATTCTATCTCTTCTCTCATTTCATTCAACCAATCATAATCTTTAAATGCATCCTTGGTGGTTCTAGGCTCAAACTTGGAAAGTAAGCAGGTTCTCTCTATAACTTTCCTTCTAGTTAATACTACAGCATACATATCTGCAATTATTTTCTTAGAGTAGTGATTTATCTTAACATACCTTGATAAGGTAGGCTCAGATCTTTGTCCTCAGCTTCATTTTCAAAAGGTGTTTCATGTTTTGCTTGTTCTTCTTGTATTTGTTCATTATGTTCAGCAGGTTCATCTTCCATCATCGATTGCATAGATGTTATCACATTGTAATCATCAGGTTTTATCTTGCTTGCTTCATAATTTTCATCAAAAAACTCATCCACTTTTACATTAGCACTCTCAATGATCTTATTTTTCTTTTTATTTAGACATTTGTATGCTTTACTCTTAGATGAATAACCCAAAAATATTCCTTCATCACTTGTTGCTTCAAATTTTCCTATATTTTCATCCTTCTTAATAAAGCATCTAATACCAAATATTTTGAAATAACTAACATTTGGAGTGTGTCCATACCACAGTTCATAAGGTTTCTTTCCAATTTTTTTCTTGATCAAAACTCTATTTAGATTGTATACGGTAGTGCTAACAGCTTCTTTTCAAAACATTTTTGTAACACCCTTTTGCATCATCAAAGTCCTAGCATACTCAACCACTGACCTGTTTACTCTTTCAGCTATTCCATTCTGTTGTGGTGTCCTAGGAGAAAAAAATTTTCTCTTAATCCCTTCATCTTCACAATAGGAAACAAATTCATGTGATGTGAATTCTCCACCTCTATCTGACCTTAAGCATTTTAAGATCCTACCAGTTTCCTTTTCCACTCTTGCTTTGTAAATTTTGAATATATGGAAAACTTCAGATTTCTTCTTAAGAAACATAGTCCACATCATCCTTGAATAGTCATCAATGAACAACACAAAATACTTATCTCCATAATAACTTTGAGTTCTCATAGGATCACATAAATCAATATGCACCAAATCAAGTATATTCTCATATGTGTAGCCTTTACTATTGAATGTAGAGATAGTAAGCTTCCCAAATTGACAATCCTTACAAACAACTTTATTAGGTTTCACAATATAGGGAAGACCTCTAACAACCTTCTTTTTACTAACTTTAATCAGGTTGTCAAAATTAACATAATAGAACCTCTTATGCCACAACCAATTTTCTTCTACTTTTCCAATCAAGCACTTCTTAATAGATGGATTTAAGTAGAATAAGTTACCTCTTGTCAATCCTCCAATAGCATTCACATTTTCTTGTTTGTTCTTTATCTCTCATATTCCAAATCAAATCCTTTTTTATTTAGTTGAGAAACACTCAACAGGTTGTAGTTCAATCCTGATACCCAGTAGACATCATCATAATTTGTATTTTCATTCAGTGTTATAGTGCCTTTAAATTTTACCATATAGGGGATATCATTACCAAACTTAACTGATCCTCCATCAAATTTTTCAAGCTCAATGAATTTACTCTTATCACCATTCATGTGATGTGTGAAGCCCCTATCAATAATCCACTTCTCACTCTTGTTCATAGTTGATATCAATGCAGTCTCACTACCTTCTATCTTGTCTTCCTTCACATCAACAAAGACAATCTCCTCAGCATCATCATTATCTAATTCATCATCTGTGACACCTTCCTCGGATAGATAACATGTTTTCTTTCCTTCATCCTTGTATCTATCGTTATTTTATTTCTTATTGTCCTCAGGGAACCTATATGTAATGTGTCCAATCTTACTACATGCAAAGTATTTCAAGGGTAATTTTCCTTTATATTTCCCTTACCCATGGGTAACCTTATAGAAAACAAAGCTTCCAACTCTTCTTGTTCTTTTTCCTCAAATATGATATCATTAATATTGCTTCCATATGACACTAAAGCACTTTGACTAGTAGGCTCAAGAGTCTTTCTAGAGTTCAAATGGGCATTAAATGTTGCATCAATTCTAGGCATGATATTATCATAATTGCTCAATTCAAAGTCATTCAACTTTCCCACAAAAGAATCAACAGTAACTGGTAAAGTCCCTAAATATCTTACTTCTTGTATAGAAGAAACTCTAATTACATAATGTGGCAATAAAGTTCTCAAGATTTTTCTTACCACATCATCTTCAGTGATGGTTCCACCTGCTCCTCTAGTTTTATTCATTACCTATTTTATTCTTTGACTATAATGCTCAATGTTCTCTCCTTCAGTCATCCTCATGTCATAAAATTTTCCCTTTAAGATGTCTACTTTAGCTTTCTTCACATGTGGATCTCCTCGATAGACTATTTTAAGCTTCTCTTGCATATCATAAGCAGTGTCAAGATCTTTCACACTGATAAATTATGCATCTAATAAGGTACTTTCTATTTCTTCCATAGTTGCAGTGTGTTCTTGTTTTATCTTCAATTGATCAACAGACAAGTTTCCATTCAGTAGAACATAGCTTGTAGTCACATGGTTCCAGTACTAGTCACCCAATATTTTCAGGTACAAGTTCATCCTTCCACACCATATTTTGTAACTATCCTTGTTGAACTTAGAATCTTCCTTTCTCATACTCTTGTTAGGATCTTTGCCTCAAGCTATTAAAATTCTCCTTGAAGGACCAGAGCTCTGATACCAATTGTTAACCTTACTATGATGAGATTACTGAGAGGGGAGGGGTGAATCGGGAATCTACCAATTTCAACATTTAAACACTTTTCACTTATCCACCAATACAACAACTCAACAATCAAAATTAAATGTGCAACCATAAAACATCTAACACATAGACAAAAGATTTTTGGTATCATGAAAACCCAAATTAAGGAAAACCCATAGTCGGGATGACACCCACAAATTAGTACTCTTCTAAAGTACGCAATGTGAAATACTTTACCATGTTAAAGGCATTTACATATACATGACAAAATGTAACCTTGTGAGAGGATTTACCTAAAGCCCATAACAAGCTTGTACCTTGTGAGAGTTAGCCTTGTGAGAGGACTTTGAACACTTACTACAGTGTCACCATATAGGATTCAATATGTTAGTTCAATTTTTTTTCAGAGTCTCCATGTATTTTGGTTTTTAAATTTTATTTCAAACCATTCGCTTTGACCTTCCCTTGCAATAAAATCTCTTTGTCTCCAACCTATAAGCTTCCTTAAGTTGTTTTGAGTCCTTATTCAATTATTTTTATCAAAGCCTTCTTGTTTTGCAGGTCTTGAAATTTTGTACCTTTTGGACCTCCCTGAATTTTTGAACCGATTTGTAACTTTTGAACCACTTTGAACCTGGTTCAAAGTGGTTCAAACTGGTTCAATATTTTGAAATGGTTTGTGCAAAGCAAGTGGTGGAGCTCAGACGAAGTGCATGGCGATAATTACTAAAAAAAATTGAAGTTGACAGCGATGCGGGTTTTTCACATGACCGTTGATGACACCAGTGATAAAGAGTTGTTTTGAAAATATTTTTTGAGGTTATCATGAAAAGGTGCCACCTGTACAAGTCATTAAATGTGAAGGTAAGTGGACAAGCACGTGAGGTCAGGTGTAGAAATCTAAGGAAGGCATTTGTGTGGGAAAGTAATGATTGTTAAGTAAGGGAATTAAAGGTGAAAAGACATCCATTTATGGCAAATTACCTTGATCTATCTTTTCATACGGTGATTTTGGTTGAGATAATCTTCCTGTAATCTTTCTCTCATAAATTATCCATCAAAATTGATGTTTTAAATATTGCTCTCATTCTACATGGTAAACTCATTCTTATTTTAAGTGTAAGTTGTGAAGGGTGCTAAGTAGATGATTATGGTGTTTTAGTAAGAGTGGTTTACTATGGAGTCAAGGTAATTTTTGATAAACCTCCTTATGTAGTTTTCAATTCTCAAACAGTTTCTCTGCAAACTCGGTCCTGGTGTGTGGTTGTGAATATGAAATCTTCTCTTCATTTCTTTGGAAATAGTGTCAGTTTGAATTGCAAGGGTCCCTTGTTGACTGATACAGATTTAAAAGGGGTCAATGTAGAGGAAATATGTACTAAATTATGGGAAAATGTGGAGAAATAGCATGTAACTAAAATCCTAGACAGTGGTTTACTATAAGCTTCATCTTTTCCTCAAGCTGCTATAACTCCTGAGTTGATCCAAGAATTTGTAAATCACTATAATAATAAAGCCTGGTGTATTAGGGATAATGATGGTAAAGCATTTCTTCCAATTACCAAAGATACTATGATGTCTATTTTCAAAATGCCTATTGAACCTTTTGTTTATTTTACTCCCACTTAGTCATATGCTAAATTCAGAGAGACCCCTGATAAAAACCACTCATGTGTTAATCACAATTGGACACAAACATTTTATAAAGGTGGGTCTCAGCTTCCCAAGGGTTTGAGTAAAAATTGTATGAAATCCCATGTCTACAACCTATTAGTCATGTTGCATAGAGTCAAGGGTTCACCTGAGTCTTTCTTGTTCAAATACTGTATGTATCATTTCATTGACATCATTTTGGCAGACAAACAGTACTTAGACTAGGCCGAGATCATAGCTAGTTCTATGAGAGAGAAGCTAAAGGTAACACGGGCTATTAAGAAAGATTTATTTATGTCTTCCTACCTTGTATATTTTACAGCATGTACCAATATCTATCATCCTTACCTAATGAACCCTAGGATCATAATGTCTTGATATATGACTATTGTCTCTGCTGCAAAGAAATCAATTTTTTATTGACTACGGGAAGGTTCATGATGTGTACTCTGGTAAACTATGTTTTGAACTAGCTGGGATGAAAGAACAGAGGTTTTCACCTGAGGCCTTGCAGTTGACTCAAGTTTATGGTAGTTTTTTTATTCAATTTCCTAGGTTCACGTACCTTAGGGTGGGTGGTTTTGATGAAGAAGCCCTAAAATTACCTAGGTTTTCCCTATACTTCTTTGTATTAGCTGAGATTTGTCAGCAGCTTGTGGTGGTGATAAAGAAATATCTTCCTAAACATAAATGGATTATTTTATTTCCTCTTGAACTTGGAAAGCTCTCATGTAAGAGTCTAGAGGATGCTATAAATATTGGAGTAGATTTGTGCAGGTTTGATTTCAAATTCTACCATGAGAGAAAGGATTTTGATAATAAGGGATTTTTTTGGAAAGTCTTAGAGATGGAGGGTCATTTTATGCCTTTATCTCACCTGGAAGATTGTTTAAATAAAATTTAAGTTCAAAATAAAGATAATTCCAGGTTTTTGTTGACACAAATCAACGCATATGATTTGAAATTAGACATTAAAGGAGTCTGTGAATATGGTTCGGGGATTGTTGAACCCGAGTACTTGAAACAACCTGGGGTTCCCTTACCTTCCATTAATTGGTTTGAACCAAAAGAAGATGATATCTTACAGAGAACCACCCATGTCATTGAGCTCATGAAGATATGGCTTCAACATAAAGAAGGGATTTTTGCACCTTGCATTCAATCTAAAGATTCAACTCTAGAAGTTCCTTCCTCTCCTAATGTTGACATTATCTTTTCCATTGATTCTATAGGTGGTAAAAAGAGTTCAAAGACTTTGATTTCTAAACTACTTGAAAGTCATCCTATTGTACAAAGGACAAGGTCCAAGACCAGGCTCACAAAGAAGGATAAAATGGCCTCTCATACATCAGTTTAGGTAAATATTGATGTTGAAAAAGAACATGGCACAAGTCGGATGGGTAGTGAGTCACAAGTACGGTTTATTTTTAACATCTCACAGCTCATGGATACCATGAGTATGCCAAAAAAGGATGTAGAGAAGACTAAATTACCTCCATTAGAACCTGATTGGATGACAAGTTTAGTAAGTAAGAAAAGGATCCTTGTACCATTTTCCCTACCTGTTAAAGATATGGTGAACAAATATTCTACCAAAACTCCAAAGACCAAAAGAATGAAAAGTATTGCCAACCTAATTATAGATGCTCAATCAAGGGAAGTGAAAACTTAGATCACCATGTATAAGCCCAAATGCATTTCCATAGACCTAATCATTGAATATTTTTAAGTTACAAAAATGGGATTAGGCATATTGAACCAGGAAACCAAGGAAAATTGGTTGGAGCACTCTTGTCAGCATATGCTTTCTCAATCACTGAAGGATGCCAAAAATAAAAGAGATTTGAAATAGATAATTAATACTATGGTAGAATAAATTAATTCTTTGGATAGTTATGGTGTCTTCCTCATGGTTTAAGCTTCTCAATGATTTGATCCTAATTCACCAGACAGTCGAAGGCTGACGAACCAAGTTCAGCATCGTAAAGCCATAGAGGCATCCATAGATGAATGGGTGGATAGCATCTTAAAGAAAGGGAAAGATTTCTTATAGAAATGTTCTGCAATTTTCAATGATGTTGATGCTCTATTAAGTTAATTTAAACCTCAACTTATGGCCTTGGAGGTAGAAGAAATAAAATGGTCTGCAGTTGTTGCACAAAACACAAACGTAGAGTTTTATGGCATAGAGAAATTATTCGTAGAGAATCCTCTTAAATCAGTAGATGTCAACATGTTGTACATAGTCAAAGAAAATGCAAATTGGAGATATTCTATTTTCAAGCCATCCATCACTGAAGTGCAAAGCATGGAATCACATATCAAAGGAATTTATAGTGACTTTATCAAAGATATGTGAATTATAAGTTATAATAGTGCAACTCAGAATGAAGAAGGAAATATCTACATCGAACCTCTGATAAAATATTTTGAAGAGGATTTTAAAGAAATCAAAGAAACATATTATCCTACACTATAATATCTCACAAAGGTGGCACAAGTTGAGGCTATGTTAATTCTCTACATGGACCATTTGCTAGGTTATACAAAGAAAATCACTAAGATGAAATGGGATCCCGACATGTGGAAGATTTGGTTGTTGAGCCTAAGGAATCTGATTCACAATGTAGTACAAGAGTTCATAGGCATCTATCATGGTTGGAAGTTGGCATGTGGAGTGAATAATGAAAAGGATCAAGATGAGGATGGAATTAATAGTTCCCCTGCATAGCGCTCTTTCCTTTTTATTTATCTTTGCATTGCTTTGAACTCGGGCGACATGTATCCTTTTTAAACCTTTTCTATTATTTTAAACTTCTCTCATTAACCGTTAAGGAGGTTGGGTTTTCAGGGAGACCTCCTTAACATTGAAAACTATATATTTTGATCGATAAAATAGTTTTAGGGGTTAGAAGAAAGAGGGAAGAAAAGACATGACTATTTTACTCTTTGTTAGTAGATAAAATGCAGTAGTTTCTCCTTGATGGTAATAATAGAAACTGAATCTATATTTTTTGTTTTGAAAGATCTTTTTTGTGTTTGAACTTTGAATCAATGCAATAATCTTCAGTTCTATGAATTCAATCTAAATCCATGTTATTTATAGTTGAATTGTGAAACATTACTTTGGGAATGTTTTTCTTTCCATGAGTTGTTCTGATCTCCTGAGATAAATGTTTGATGAGCTTTGGTATTGCTATTATCTTATAATAAAGAAATTTAGAAATCACTCAAATTCTTGAAAGGATTTATGATATTCTTAATTATTTTTTTCTACTTTGATCATTTAGTGAATGGCATCTCATCTAAGAATGAATGGTGTTGTCTTTTTAATTGTTTTTAGTTTAAAAAAAAACACATATATTATAGTTAAAGGATTCATTGCATATCCAACGAGGGAGTTGTACCTCAAGAAATTCAGAGGGGGGATAATAATAAAGTCTACCCAACTGTTGTGAACCAATTTGATCTTCAAATTTAGGGTAATAGAGGTTATTAATAATTTAATATCAAGAAGACAAATTAGTTCGCTAACAAATTTTTGGCGACTCTACTGGGGAGTTAGAGACGTGACTAACTGGTGCTTGAATCTTTTAGTTTTCATATTCAAGACTATGATTTTACCTATTTATGGTGTATTACTAGTGCTTCAACTGAATCTTGGTTTTGTAGACACTTAAGAAGATTTAATTTCTAATTTGAATACTCTAGCTTGGCATTATTGATGTAGTAACTAGCAATATCTTTAAGTTCAAAGGGTTCTTGAGGAAGAAGAAGAGATTGGAGAATAACTTAGAGGAGTTCCTATTGCACAAGAAGTAGTGGTTGTGAATAGAATAGCCCATGTGTAAGAGGATTTTCTTTGAAATAAATTCACATATCAATTTGGCAGAAAAAAGGTACACCATAACTTATAAGAGAAGAGGGTTAGTGGATGAAGACTTTGAAATGCTAAAAAACCTTAATTTTGCCCATAATCATACCCTAAGGAGAAGAAAGAAAATCCAATCTAGAAGTAGGTCTTCTTCCCCACCTTGGACCACACAAACATCCTCAACTTTTCAAGCTTTGATCTCCCCTGGTACTCTCACCCCCCTGTCATTAACTTACAACCCTTGAACGTAATTCTACCAACTATGGCTCAACCATGGGGAAACTAGGTTGGTCCTCTGGATCTTGGTGAAAATCTTTGCGCATTACCTAAAGGATCTCATGACATACTGCCTAAATTCAATGATGTTGGAAAGATTACCACTAATGATCATATGATTTTTTTTCATTCTGCATGTGTTATAATAAATATACCAACTCAAGATGTGGCTGTAAGGTTATTTGTTCAAACTCTCACTGGGGGAGCGGCAGATTGGTTCCATAATTTTCCTCAATATTCCATTCATGATTGGGTTGACATGGTAACAACTTTGAAAGCTACATTCAAGACACCTAGGGATGAATACAACCTTTACTACAACTGACACAATTGAAAAAGGAGATACACGGACCCATGAGGAAGTTTGTAGCTAAGTTTAACAAGATTCTACAAAGAATTTCTAATGCCTCAAGACCAACTGTTGAAAATTAGATAGGTTTCCTTCTTAATGCCATGCCCCCAGATGTAAGTTTTCATCTATGAGAAGATGGAGTTCCAGATTTAACACAGGCTTAGAGGTCATCTATTCAGCTTAAATATGTTCTCATTACAGTCGGCAAATGGAAAAGAGAGATGAAAACTCAGGGTACTTCATCATCTATCGCTACTAATCCATTTGTTCAAAGATTGGTGAGAAACATGATTAATCTAAAAAGGAAGAGAAAACTTAATCCCTCTTACCAGAATCCATATCAAGACATGGGTCATAAGAAGTATAATTCATCTCATGGGAAAAACATAACATATCCACAACCCTGCCTACAAATTGAAGTTGCACCAAGTAAAGAAACCATGTGCTCTTTTCATTTGACCATTGATCATGACAGAGCTACCTACCTAGATTGGTTAATACGCTCACAAATAAATGCTACAAGAGATGAACTTAGAGAGGTACATGTAGAAGAAGAAACTCATAAGGATCAGGGAGTCATGGTGCATACTATTTGGAGTATGAGTCTGATGATGAGGAAAGTATGGATATTATTTCTACTTTAAATGATCCTACTTGTAGGGTTTTAACTATAAATCAATGGACTCCTAAATTTTCACCAGGAAGAAGCACACCAAATGTGACGTCCAAAGGGAAAGAATAGATTAAAAAATGTAGCTTCTTCTAATATGAAAGTAGGAGCTGATGTTAAAATTTAGTAGAGAAATATAGTAAGTACTACCTCTCATCACTCATTTGATATCATAGATTTTTGTAAAACATCTACAGTGACCATCACTACTGCCAAATACCTGAAGTCAAATCCTAAAGAATTGGATAAATTGGTCAAATTTATCAAAGGTAAAACTGGTTCAACTTCTCAGACCAATCATTTTGAAGAAACCATACCTCCTACTAGTACCCCTGTCTTTGTGTCTGAAGATTCTGTCAAGATACCTGAGGTTCCCAAAATCTCACAACTATTAGAGGCTTCCTGGGGGGAAAACAAGCCAAAACCATTTTATGTGTCCTTGCTATTAAATGGTAGGAAATTAAGCAATTTCATAATAGATTCAGGAGCCTTAGATAATATTATGTCCTGACCAGTTGTATAGGCTTTAGGGCTTACCCTCACCAAAATGTTTGGTAGGTGTTATTTAATGGATGGTAAACAAGTACCTCTCATCAGTCATATAAAGGATGCACAATCAGTTTTGGCTACTTTCCCTAATAAAGGGGTGAAATTGACCATTATGGTCATAGATATTCCAGCTAGTTATGGTATGTTTCTCAGTAGAACCTTCTGTAAATATATGGGAGGGGAAAAAATGGACTGGTCCAAAGCCCTTATACCTATAGGGAAAGATAAAATAATACTTAAGCCTTAACCTAAAAGTGAGTATACTATTTTCCCCTTAGAGGATCCTAAAGCCCAAATTTTGTATCAATAATGTCAGTATGGGAACTATGTTATCATGTCAGGAAATCAAAATGAATCTTTGGTAAGTTTGAGTGAGGAGAATTCTGGAATATGGAAAATGGAGTTTGAAGGGAGTTCTTCAAATGTTGGTTCAGACGCTGGTGTGGTTTTGATATCTCCATCAGGGGAATGTTTTCCTTTTTCCTTCAAGATTGATTTTAAAAATACCAATAATATTGTCAAATATGAAGCATTGTTGTTTGTCTTGCAGGAGGTGAAACATAGAGGGATCAAGTAGTTTATTGCAAAGGGGGATGCTGAACTCATTGTGAACCAAGTTTGTAACTGATATGGGTCGAGGAATGCTAGATTAAAACACTACAGAAATCATGTATGGGATGAACTTGATTTTTTTGAAGCATTATCAATTGATGTTATCCCTAGGATTCTTAATACTAGCATAGATTCTTTGGTGTTGTCAACATCTCTCCTACTTCCGCATCCAGATTTCAAAACAGACACCTATAGAGTGGAAATTTTTTACCGATTGAGCATCCCAGATAATGTCGATCACTGGCAGGTTTTCAATAATGACCGTCAAATTGAATATTTCTTATCTTGTGTTGGATACTTCTAATATTTATGTTTTGAAGGTTTTGATAATTATTGCAAGGATTCATGTTCTGATCTAAATGATGAGGATGGTGTACTTCAGCTAAAGGGGAATAAGATTCTAAAAGGTCTAATCTCATTAGAACATTTGATTTCAAATAGGGGTGATACTTCAGTCAACAAAAGGCCTATACATTCTAAAGCCTCTAAAGAATATGACAAAATTAATGTGGGCGCTAACCTTGAACCCAAGTGGATTATGGTGGGCAAAATGTGTTCCTCTTTTGAGAGGGATAAACTAAAGGACGTGTTTCTCAATTATAAATATTTTTTTTCTTGGGGATATGAAGACCTCAAGAATTTTAGGGATGGTGGTTTTAAACATCATATTCCTTTAAAGCTAGATGTGGAACCTTTCTGATAGAAGTTGAGAAACTACAACCCCAAAGTCTCAAAAGAAATAATAAAGGAAGTGGATAAAACACTAAAGGTAAGGATAATCTATCCAATTCATCACTCTACTTGGATAGCTAATATTGTTCCTATGCGCTAGAAAAATGGAGAAATCAAGATCTGTGTGGATTTTTGGAACCTCAAGCAAGCCAGCCTTAAAAATATTTATATTATGCCTGTGATGGAACATGTTCTTCAAACAATAGCTGGCTCAGAGATGATGTCCATGTTAGATAGTTTTTCAAGGTATAATCAAATAAGCATGGCAGAAGAGGACCAACACAAGATAGCCTTCATAACTCCCTTGGGAACTTATGCTTACAGTTTAATGTCATTCAGTCTGATCAATGTCGAGGTGACATTTAAGTGGGCTATGAACTCCTCCTTCCAAGACTTGAGGAATAAAATCATAGTAACATACCTTGATGATCTCATAGTATTTTCAAGGCACAGGAAGCATCACCTCATAAATTTGCAGATAGTGCTACAAAGATGTAGATAACACAATATATCTCTGAATCCAAAGAAATCTTTTTTCATTGCTGACGAAGGAAAGATTTTGGGACACATCATTTCAAAAGGTGGCATAAGAGTCAACCTGAAAAGAGTAAAATATATCCAACAATTGAATCTGCCAGTGAAAAGAAGTGGAGTTAGGTCTTTCTTTGGCCAAGTGAATTTTTTGAGAGCATTTATTCTTGAGTTCTCAAAGATTACTAAGAATATAATTGATATGATGAGTGAAAAGAAATATGTTGGTGTTTAAAATTGTTACGCTTTGAGAAGCAACCAATATATCTTAAGACTGGTATTAGGAGTGCTTAGCTCCAAGTGTGAAAGCTCTATAAGATAACTGGACCAACTATAGTGACAAGACTGCCCTCTGCACTTATGGCTTTGCAAAACCAAGGTAGGTACACCTAATCTAAACAAAACTCAATTCTTTACAACACCTTCTACTTCTGGATTCAAACAACATATGATGATAAGAAAGTACTAAATTCAAACCAAGCATTCATTGACTCTCCATTACTATCGTGGAATAACAACAAACAACTGTAAATGTAAAGAATTTTGTAATGAGTTTGATTAAATTTAGGGACAGAATATAGCCAAATCTATCTGACATATATCTCCATAGAATATGCTATTTCTGGATCAGTGCCTTATCCATTGGGTAAACTCCTAAATACAATATTGAAATTAAAACAACCTCTTGGTATAGACTCAAAGCCATAAACATAAAATATCTTAGACTACACACTACAAGATCCTTAAGTAGATAATCCAAGTAGAATCAATATAATATCCAAAGCATTTTTATTTTATCTAAGATCAAATACTTATGGAATACACATATGTATAAGCAAGACTCATACAGTAAGCCAGAAAACTTACAACTCAATAGATAACACAAAGGAGAGACTTAAATATGAGAAGACCTATATTAAGTATATTTAAATCTTATTCTTGAATCAGTATGACAAGGAAATACAAAATAAGACAATATGTAAAATATCATCCAACTTTCTATTCTATCTCAATAAAATCTAAAAACCATTCGCTATATCCTAGACTAGAAATAAGTATAAGCCTAACGCTTTCTACTTTCCCAATTCTCCACCCCTTACTAAATGGTCTCTAAAATCCCTTTATAGGAATAGGAATGCAACAAGCTTCAGACCATTTAGGGTTAGGGTTTACAACCAATCATGTCAAGCATTTAAGACATTAAATTTTGTGATCAAGTTGAAACCCTATCTCATTCCCTTCAATCTTTGCAAATTAGATCTGAAGACAATTTCTCTAGTCCATGGATGTGAGCGCAATACCCTAAAGTGCAAGGAATTCCAAACCATGACACAGAGAGAAGCTCAACATAAATGCAAAAGAGACCAGTGTTGCTACATGCATTTATCCTTCTAATTTAGAAACTCCATTTGTCAACTCTGGACATAAATGCATCTCTCCATATTAGATTACAATCCCTATATTGTTCAATAGTTTTTCAAAGTCAACCCTCAAGATCATATCAGTGCATTAATGGCTTTGTATCAAAATTGTTGGAAATAAGGATGGAGTAACTGAGAGGGGAGGGGTGAATCAGTTACCACAAAAATAAATCCACAAGTCCCTTAGATGTCTTTAATATATATATTACTGTTACTCGGTGAATTAACCTTATATTGTTGTGTAAACATTCACAGTGATATAAAACAAATAACATGAACATAAGTGACACAAGTAACACCAGATATAATGTGGAAACCCAATTTGGGAAAACCACCAATGTAACTAGTTACTGATTTTCACTCTTCTGAAGTGAGCCCTGTTAGGAGCCAACCCTGTTAAAGGTTACA
>MU224267.1:8083731-8133782 GCA_018584345.1 Thuja plicata
GTAGTCTTGGTAAACTGTCTAATGACTGATATGACATTCTGAACTCGGTAGACTCTGTCTGATGACTGATATGACATTTGTGTAACATCAAGGACAACACACAATTAAACAATTGTTTCCAACACAAAATATCAGTTGACCACCATGAAACCCACTGAGAAAACATTTAAATATTTGAATTTCAGTTATAACGGTCACACATGGAATGGAAAGAGACTTGGACGGATGAGATTAAATCCTTTTTCAACTTTAAAACATAGTCGTAGATCTTTTTTAAGTCATTTGGGCACTTAGATCAGATCCTACCAGGCGTCGTACAGGCGCAATTCCTTTATCATTATCTATTGTTCATCTTCTTTATAAGGATTAGTGCCCACTGCATGATCTATCTAAACTTTTTTTATATTTAACTCATCCCTCACTATGGCCCCACAATCATAGGAGGACAGGTGTCAACTAGGTGCAATGTCTCAAAGACTATCTGACAAGCATCTTTGGTTTAAGGCTTTATGCCCACCGTTAGATCTTTTCAAACTCAACTACATATTAACTTCACCCTTGTTCACCAAACTATAGGTCTCATCAGACCCAGAAGGAAACGTGGAATTTGAGTGTGATGCCTTGAAGACTATCCATTTATCATCTTTTCTTTGAGGCTTTGCGCTAGCTGTCAGATTAAAATCAAGTTGTCTTCCCATTACCTTTTTTACATTATTGTTGATTGGACCCACCTGGGACATGTTTTCATCAGGTGCAATGCCTTGAACATTAGATCTGACTCATCTTTCTTTTGAGGCTTTATGCCATTCATAATATTTCCTAAGACTTGACCACTCATTAATTGACTTCAAACGGGCCCCAAATCTGACAACTTCCATGCATCAATATGGTGCAATGCCTCAAATAGTATCATCACTACATCTTTAGCTTGAGGCAAAGCACCAGCCACACGATAAAAAGAAACTTTTTTTAACTTTACCTTATTCTTTCTAACTTCATCCCGGCCCCACCATGAACACGTGGCACTCTTTCTCAATGCCTCGAACAGTAGAAATCTTCATCTTGCACTTTAAGGAAAATTGACAACCGTAGATCTTCTTTTGATTTGATCAAATTTTACCTCATCTTAAACTCTGACTACTTTACATCTGGTGACCAAGAGTGATGCCTTGAACACTATCTGTCATTTATCTTCTCTTCAAGGAAAAGTGTTGACCACACAATCAAATCTGACTTGATCACTCATTAAAATCGCTTGAGCTCTGGCCAGGTCCCACAAGTTTCCACATGTCACTTAGGTGCAATGCCTTAATGGCTAAATACCTTCATCTTTGTATTTGAGGTAATGTGACAGCCGTAGGATTCACTTCAAATTTCTCAATAGATGTAAAAGGTAAAGTATTTTGTGGATATAGACTTAGGAAATATTAAAACCCCGCTAGGAAAATACTTTAAGAAATAAATTGGCCCCTCCTGACAATAACCTAAAGACATGATACATGACTTAAGACATAAAGGTTTAAGTTACAAAAATAAATTTCAAATTATAATGAGTCTTTGAGGATTTAGGGTTTTAGCATGAATTTTGCAGAAAAAAGACTTAGGGCTTTAGGCTAGAGACCTAATAAAATTTGCATAGACCAGAGGAAAAGGATTGGAACCATGAAAATTTTTGTATGGGTCTAACAGTGGCTCCATCTTGGGATGCATGCCTCTTGTAGGCCTAGCAAGGATTTGGTATTTTTGGGATAAGAAAACCACCTACAAAATAGGAAACCTAACGGACTAAAGCAGAATCTAGAACAGAAAGAATATTTACAAATATGTAGAAAAAAAGAACTTAATTCTGCCAATTATTTACTGATCTAAAGGAGTCAAATTAGTCATGATGGTCAATTGTCTGATCTAGCTTGTCTCTTTCATAAACAAAGTTTTATGCTCCCTTCTTTGGAAACAAGATGAAACAGTCTCTTTCATTTGTGTGGCCAAAACTAATGCCACTTTCCATTAGCTCACCACATAAATAAAAATTAGCACCTCCATCATCTGAGCTAATATGGAAAATAGACATACATTGAAAATTTAAATCATGTTGCATTCATAAGATAAAGAGAAGTAATAATAAATGCAACTCTCATCATTTTATAGCTCAATGCTACATCTTGGGGAAACACCATCCAGCTGATAAAAAAACTCATACTCTATCATGTAGCTAGAGTCATTATTGGATCTAATTGCATCAATTGTTCGCATATCAAAGGAAACACTCTCATTATTAATTTCATGCAAACATTGAGGACACTCATCACTTGGGACATATCTAGCCCACTCTCCCAGGGATAGGAGACAACCATTTGAGGAACGTCAAAGTTAGGCTCATCATAAACATAAGGGATCATCTACAAATCATTTTGACCTTCTGTAAGAGGAGACCAAATAGGATAAGAATAAGAACAAGATTTAGCACCATCATTACCAAAATATATAAGCTCCATGTCATGATCCATATTCTTCCCTTCAAAATAATTAGCATTCTCAATCTTGTCAGTGGTTGGTATATCCATATCATAATTCTCTTAAGAATTCACTTGCAAATTATCATCTTTATACAAACTAGTATCATATTTACTAGAGGGAGGACACGTATCAACACACTCATCATGTAATAGCATATGTTGAGTAACTGAAAGTTCATCATGCAATGGTTCAGTGAATGACCTAGAATCCAAAAAAGATTCATGATCAACCCAACTATCCCAATTAGTACTCAACATCATATATGGAGTCTCTTCATCTTTTAAATATAGACAAATACTGATGCACTCAACATCTGAAAGGCCATATTCAATCTTGTTGTAACCAAGCAAGACAGAAGTACAAGGAGAATCAGAAATATATGTATCAAAATCTTAACCATCTGATATAAATTCCTTGTCAAACTCAATGTGTGTGGGGTGTAGGGATTTAGAGTTGTCCCTCCCTAAATATCTGAGATATTCACAAGACAAAAATTCTATAAAAAATTCACTATGAAGTGAACCACTATCATCACTTACACACAGCTCTGATACACACTCACAATCAGCATCTTCATTTATCAAATCATTATCATCCTACTGACTACACACATCTTCTATCTCATATTGAGAAGGGTCATTACTTTCATGATCAGAAAAGATAGCATCCATACTAGACACATCTCTATCATCTTGGTTTCCCTCATTCTCAATAACATCACTTCTAGGTACAATCTCATGTGAAACCTCAAATTCAAGATCTTCAATATAAAAAACTTAGTTTGAAATTTTAGAATTCATGTCACTATCATCATAAGAATCATCGCAACAAATTACCTCTTCATTAGAATTATCCTTTTGCTTCTGGCATACATTATCCTTAGACTGAGATAAAACATTTGCATCATCATGTTGAGGAGAAGAAAAAACTATAGTATCAGCAAGAACAATGTCAACTATAAGTTCATCTTCAAAATCTTGATGTTCACTTCTTCATTATCAGCATAACTATAGTTAGCATTAGATACAACCTTTTGAATTGATTATATCCACTTCCTAGTATGCCTAACATATTCTTTCCTTACGGAAGCTAGCAAATGAATTGACTCAGGAGATAAAAGCTCCAAAAATAAATCAACATATGTAAACAATGGAGGCTCCACATCCTTAGGAAGCTCATCATATTCATTAGAAAAAAATTTATAAAACTCAAGTGTTGATTTATCCTTTATCCTTCCTACCTTCTTCTTTAAAAATAGTATGCAATTCCTTTGGGTGATTTGATCCACCTTATGTTCAACATCCTTAGATTTAGGGTCTTCAATATCCATTTTCCACTTCTTGGTGTATTCAACAGAGTATTCCCTCAAAAAATTTGGCCAATGAATTGAATTAGGAAATGAAAGTTACAAAAATAGATTAACCCAAACTCACTCCTGAGGACAAAAATGAATATTGCAACCCCTTATTTAGGTAGAAAACCTTTTGTAAAATAGAAGTGCAGATTGTCCCCCTTTTCTTTTCATTCCTCTTTGTAGAAGAAAAATAACTTGTTCCTACAACATTTTCTCTTCATCAAGATATTCCTCATCATTATTTGAATCTGGCATAAGTTCTTCAAAACTAGATGCAGCAGAATCATCATTAACCTCTATGTCACCATACTGCCTCCTGAAACAATCCACTAGTTCATTCAGAGAAACTATTAAATTATGAGGTAATGCCTTAACCCAATCCCTAGCATCTTCAACTATATATTGAACAAAAAAATTCATCCATACATCCTCATGTCTAACATCACAATGTTGCATCAAATGAAAATACTCCTCTAGGTGTGTCTCAGCCAATTGCTCACCCATGCCTGTGAACCTAGGAAATTAGTTCCTAACCTCTGATGGAATAAGATTTGGGTACCGAGGGATACCATTAAAAATTATAGCTCCATACAACTTATATCTATATTTATGAGACATCTTAGTAGGCAAGATAAGTTTCAAACTGCCTCTCTCTTCCCTCTCAATAAGTGTTGACCACTTAATAGGGAAAACTTTATAACTAAATTTCATGGAACAAAATAATTTATCCAATTAAAATAAAATACCTTGAATATGATAAAACTGGTGCAAACTATTTGATTTGAAGTCACCTCTAAATCACCTTCAAAACTTGGTAGAGCTGCCACCTCTTTGCAGAGGAAAAATGAATTAGTTGAGATCTCATTCCCAACTCTGACTTTCTTTAAATCAGCAACTTACAACACATCCCCAATATAGGGTCTCTTATTGATTCCTCTCTTGAGTATGCTCATAGCCACAAGAGTCCAAACATCTGTTGCCTCTACACTACAATTCCACCTCTTCTTTGAGGTATTTTCTAACATGCACACTGGTGCAAACCAGAGAACTTGGAGTTGCCACTCATAGCATGCGAGATAGTATTTGTATTGCTTTCAGAACTAGGACTTTTAGATAATATGCAATGATAGACAAGAAAAATAGAATCACTCTCAAAATCATGAGGAATATCACTTTGAAAACCATGACGCTATAATTAGGCTTTGGGATTGACTCAGTAGAGAAAGGAAACAACTCTCTGAAACTCACTGATCAATTTTGCTTCTGTATCCCCAATAGAGTCACCATCTTGTTGGTGTTTAAAATTGTTATGCTTTGAGAAGCAACCAATATATCTTGAGACTGATATTAGGAGTGGTTAGCTCCAAGTGTAAAATCTCTCTAATATAACTAGACCAACTATAGGGAAAATACTTCCCTCTGCACTCCTGACTCTGCAAAACCAAGGCGGGTACACCTAATCTAGACAAAACTCATTTCTTTACAACACCTTCTACTTCTGGATTTAAACAATAGATGATAAGAAAGTACTAAATTCCAACCAAGCATTCATTGACTCTCCATTACCATGGTGGAATAACAAAAAACAACTATAAATGTAAATAATTATGTAATGAGTTTGATTAAATTTAGGGACAGAATATAGCCAAACCTATCTGACATATATCTCCAAAGAATATACTAGTTCTAGATCAGAGCCTTATCCATTGGGTAAACTTCTAAATACACTATTAAAACTGAAACAACCTCTTGGTATAGACTCAAAGCCATAAACATAAAATCTCTCATACTACACACTACAAGATCCTTAAGTAGATAATCCAAATAGAATCAATGTAATATCTAAAGCATTTTAATTTGATCTACGATCAAAGACTTATGGAATACACATATGTATAAGAAACACTCATACAGTAAGCCAGAAAACTTACAACCCAATAGATAACACAAAGGAAAAACTTAAATCTAAGAAGACCTATATTAAGTATAATGAAATCTTGTTCTTGAATCAGTATGAAAAGGAAATACAAAATATGAAAATATGAAAAATTTCATCCAACTTTCTATTCTGTCTCAATAAAATTTGAAAAACATCTGCTATATCCTAGACTAGAAGCAAGTATAAGCCTAATGCTTTCTACTTTCCTAATTCTCCAGCCCTTACTAAATGGTCCCTAAAATCCCTTTATAGGAATAGGAATGCAACAACATTCAGACCATTTAGGGTTAGGTTTTACAACCAATGATGTCAAGCATTTAAGACATTGAATTTTGTGATCAAGTTGAAACCCTATCTCTTTCCCTTCAATCTATGCAAATTAGATCTGAAAATAATTTCCCTAGTCCATGGATGTGAGCGCACTACCCTGAGGTGCAAGGAATTCCAAACCATGAAGTGGAGATTATCTCAACATAAATGCAGAAGAGACCAGCGCTGCTACATGCATTTATCCTTCTGATTTAGAAACTCCATTTTTCAACTCTGGACATAAATGCATCTCTCCATATCAAATTTCAATCCCTACACTATTTAACAACTATGCAAAGTCAACCCACAAGATCATATCAGTGCATTAATGGATCTGTATAAAAATATCAGAGGACCGCCATGAAACCCACTCAAAAAACATTTAAATATTTTAATTTCAGTTATAATGGTCATAGGTGGCGCGGAAAGAGACTTGGACGGTTGAGATTAAATCCTTTTTCAAATTTAAAGCATAGCCATAGATATTTTTAAGTCATATGGGCACTCAAATCAGATCCTTCTAGGCATCACACAGGTGCAATGCCTTTATCATTATTTGTTGTTCATCTTATTTATAAGGCTTATCGCCCACCGCACGATCTATCTAAACTTTCTTTATCTTTAACTCATCCCTCGCTGTGGCCCCATAATCATAGGAGGATAGGTGTGAACTAGGCACAATGCCTCAAAGACTATCTGAAAAGCATCTCTTCTTTAAGGCTTTACGCCCACCATCATATCTTTTCAAACTCAACTACATATTAACTTCACCCTTGGTCACCAAACTGCGGGTCTCATCTAACCTGGAAGGACACATGGAATTCGGGCACAATGCCTTGAAGACTGTCCATCTATCATCTTTTCTTTGAGGCTTTGCATTGGCCATCAGATTAAAATCAATTTGTCTGCTTATTACCTTGTCACTGATCAGACCCACTTAGGACACATTTTCATCAGGCGCAATGCCTTGAACATTAGATTTGACTCATCTTTCTTTTGAGGCTTTACACTAGCTATAATATTGCCTGAGACTTGACCACTCATTAATTCACTTCAAATAGGCCCCAAATATTACAACTTCCATGTGTCGAGATGGCACAATGCCTTGAACTATATCATCACTCCATCTTCAAATTGAGGTAAAGCACTAGCCACATGATAAAAAGAAACTTTTTTGAACTTTACCTTATTCTTTATGACTTCAGCACGGCCCCGCCACGAACACGTGCCACTCTTTCGTGATGCCTCAAATAGTAAAAAGCTTCATCTTTCAATTTAAGGAAAAGAAATAACTATAGATCTTCTTCTGATTTGATCAAATTTTACCCTATCTTAAGCTCTAGCCACTTTACATGTGGCGACCAGGTAGGATACCTTCAACACTATCTGTCATTTATCTTCTCTTCGAGGAAAATCATTGACCACATGATCAAATCTGACTTGAACACTCATTAACTTTTCTTGATCTTCGGCCAGGTCCCAAAGCCACCACATGTCACTTAGGTGTAATTTCTTAATGGCTAACTACCTTCATCTTTGTATTTGAGGTAATGCACCAGCCGTAGGATTCACTTCAACTTGCTTGGCAGATGTAAAAGGTAAAGTATTTTGGGGATATAGACTTAGGAAATATTAAAACCCTGCTAGAAAAATACTTTAATAAATAAAGTGGCCCCGCCTGATGAAAACCTAAAGACATGATACATGACTTAAGAAATAAAGGTTTAATTTGCAAAAAATATCTTCAAATTATAACAAGTCTTTGAGGATTTAGGGTTATAGCATGAATTTTGTAGAAAAAAAAGACTTAGGGCTTTAGGCCAGAGACCTAATAAAATTTGCAGAGAGTGGAGGAAAAGGCTTAGAACCATGAAAATTTTTGAATGGGACTAACACAACATTTTTAGTGGAATGGGGAAGGTAGAAAAGCATTTTAAGAGATCAAGACTACTATAGCTAAGGATCCTAAGTTGTTCAGTCCATATTTTAAGAAATACTTTAATATATATTGTTATGCATCAGAGCATACCCTCTCATCCATCCTAACTTAGAAAAATGAAAATGGGGAAGAGGCTCCCATAGTCTTTATGAGAATGTCTCTGAAGAAACATGAACTAAAATACTCACTCATTGAGAAACAAGCGTATGTTTTTGTAAGAGCTGTCAAATTGTTCAAATACTACATTCTGCATTCCCATTCAACAGTGTATGTACTGGATTCTGTAGTGAAAAGCATTCTGACTCAGCAGGAAATTGGAGGGAATAAAAGAGGAACCTAGGTATCTAAAATACAAGAATATAATCTTACCTTGAAGCCTACTAAGTTAGTGAGAGGCTGAGGACTTTTCAAACTGATAGCAAAGAATGAAAGTTCATTAGAAGATAACGTTGAACAAGAACTTCTAGCTTTGCTGGTAAGCCTTACTAACCCTTGATTCTCAGAGGTTTCACACTTTTTGACTTATGAGGGGTATCCTGCAAACCTAACCCACTAGGAAAAGACAAATTTGAGGCTTAAAGAAAGTAAGTATTTTATTTCCCAAGGCATCTTGTACAAAAAGGGTATTGATGGGACTTTTCTAAGATGTGTTGACAAGGTCAGAAGGTGAAGCTTCTCAAAACATTTCATGATGAACCTTGTGGGGGAAATTTTTCCTCTACAATGATAGCATTAAAAATACTAAGAAACTAATTTTATTGGCTAGGGATGTTTAGAGATAGTTGTTCATATGTGAGGGATTGTGAGAAATGTAAACTTTTCATGGGAAAACCTCAATTGGCTTCTCTGCCTTTGAAACTAGTGGCGGTTGAAGAACCCTTCCAATAGTGGGGTTTAGATTTTATAGGTCATATAAACCTATCCTCAAGTTTGGGTCATTTGTATATACTCATAGAAAATGACTACTTTACAAAATGGGTTGAGGTCATTCCCACCAAAAAGAGTAGTTCATAGGTGGTGTGTGATTTTCTGATAGAGTACATTCTAGTCCACTTTGGAGTGCCTCAAAAGGTATTTTTTGATAATGCAACATAATTTTCATCTCAGGAGTTAACTACCTTCTATTATGATCATGGTATTCCTTTAGCCCACTCCTCTGACTATTTTCCTCAAGGGAACGGTCAGGCGGAGTCAAGCAACAAGAAAGTAGTGGCAATCATGAAAATGTTGGTGAGTGAAAATGTGAAAGATTGGCATAAGAAACTATATGAATTATTGTGGGATGACTGAATCACTCCTAAAAGAGATATAGGTATTGCACCCTTTGAATTGGTATATGGGGTTGGAGCACAAGTTTCCCTACCACTTGAATTATCAGCAGCTAAGTTGCAATCAGAAATTGAAGAGGAACACTTTTAGGATGCTTTGGAAATGAGAATACTATATTTCAGTAAGTTGGAGGAAGAAAGAGAAAGGTTGGTAGATCATATAATTGACCATCATATGAAAGTGAAGAAAATCTTTGATATGAAGATGAGACCAAGAAGGTTCATGAAAGGTGATGAGGTATTTCTATGGGATAAATGCAGAGCAGCTAAAGGAGCTCATAGTAAATTTGAGTCTTTAAGGAATGGACCTTTCATCATACATGAGGATATAGGCTCAAATGCATACAAGATGAAGTATCTAGATGGATAGAAAATACCATTTACTACAATGGACAAGATCTTAATCTTTTTAAGTTTTAATTGAGTTGTTCCTTTCCTTTTACATGCTTTCCATTTTCTACTTTCTGTTGTTTTCCTTTATGTTTGTTTTAGTTCGGTTTGTTTTCTTTTCTTTCATTTTGTTCCATCTTTTCTTCTATTTTTTTAAGTTCAAGGTTAACCCAAATTCTGAGTTCTCTATGCTTCAACAAACATGGTCCCCAGTTAGAGCCAATGTTAGTTAAAGTGTTTTTCATAGTCTCCATGTATTTGGTTTTTAAATTTTATTTCAAACCATTGGCTTTGACCTTCCCTTGCAAGAAAATATCTTTGTCTCTGAGCTATAAGCTTCCCTAAGTCGGTCTGAGTCCTTAGTCATTTTCCTTTGATAAAAACCTTCTTATTTTGTAGGTCTTGAACTTTTGTACCTTTTGTACCTCCTAATGAACAACAATTGATTATATGTTTGAAGTCATTTGTTGATATTCAACCGAGTTGTAGAAGTGATGTTAAACATTATCAGTTAATGTATTATCATTGATGTCAACTTATTTGAGTATTATTATGGTGGAAAACATTTGTTATGATTTGAAGATCTGGAAAAAACAATATTTATGTGGTCAGTAAATCAATAGTTTTGTATACACCAAGAGATAGTAATAATGGAGTAAAACACAATGTATACCGAGCACAGTGATAATCGAGATAGGGATTGCCGACATGACATGGTTAATACTAAGATTTAACAATTAATTCAAATTGAGGCCAACTTGGATGTTGCACTAGAAATTGATGATTTTGAGGTAAAATATAAATTTTTTTATTTGATCAAACGGTTATGAAAATTCAAGGAAGATCGGACGACAGAGATTGAAACGTGTTTTTAACACAACTGTCGAAGAAGGATCAAGCGGGAAAATCAATGTTGGATATTAAGTGGCAAGATCTGAAGGATGAAAATTAAATAATACATGATGTCTATATAAGAGACATGAGATTCATTTTCAATCACATCATACACACTTGAAGTGCATACATGCAAATTTTATGCATGACCAATCAAACTGGTTAAAGATAGAACTGAGCATTTTTTGTAGACATAACTGAGAAAATAGAGGAAAGAGAATTACCAATCAGAACAAGTATGAAGTATAAGATGAACTGAAGAAGTAAAATTTGATTAGAGGTATTATGTACTTAGCATAGATCTGAATATCTACAAATCAAAGTTGCATTTGAATCAGATCATTGCTATATCATTTTAACCATTGTGATAGATAAATCTCTTAACCGAGTAGGACAGTGAAGTATTTATCATAATATTTAGAGAATGTTGAGTGTTTTCTTGATGACCCCATAGTGAATGCAAAGTCAAGAGAGAACTATTAGTTTTAAATCCTCTAACAAGGTCACATTTAATAGTGTGCATTTTAACCTTTAATAGGGTTGGCTCTACATTGAGATCACTTCAAAAGAGTGAAAATATTTTGGGTTACCAGTCTCAAGTGGTTTTTCCCATAGCAGGGTTTCCATGTTAAAAATCTATGTGTCAATGTGCATAAATTTTGTGGATTGTTATTTTACTTTACACTTTATTTTATTGACCTAGATCAGTAATCATAGTATTAATTTACTGACACTCGGTAAACACTATTGATGAAAGTTTAAGTTTACAGAATATATTTTCACTGAGTTGATTTATATGATTGAATTTGTTTTGATATACATCTGGAGAAATTTGGTACTGTAGGATAATTTGTGAGGAAGTTGATTCTAACTGATTCACCCCCCTCTCAATTATTCTAACAATTGGTATCAGAGCGTATAGTGCTTATCAGAGAGCATACAGTGCTTAGAAGAAAGTTTTGAAGGACTTAAGCTAAAGATCACAAGATGTATAAGAGAGATGCACCAAAGTTGAAAAAAGATAACTTCTCGACATGGAAAAGTAGAATGATACTATATTTATAATGGATTGCAGACAACATTGCAGATTTTATGGATAATGAATTCATATTACCTACTGGACCTTTGACAGTAAATCAGATGAAAGAGAAACATGAGCATAACCTTATCATGGTGGAGATTGCTTCTTTAGTTACAGATTCTGGATTTGAGTACATCAATACATGTACAACTGCCAATCAAATGTGGGATCAGCTTACACTAGTTAATGGAGGAGATGCAAATGTATTGAGATCCAAAGCTGAAAGTCTTCATGGAAAGTTTGATGACATGCGAATGAAGGAAGGAGAAAACATCACACAGTACAGTAACCAACTTAAAGAAGTTGTGAATGTTATTTGAGGATCTGGTGGAACAATTGATGAAGACACAATTGTGAGTAATATTCTTAGAACTCTATTGCCTACTTATTCTATAAGAGTCTCAGCAATTCATGAAATGAGAGTTGCACCTGGAAATGACATTATTTTTGATAGTCTTGTTGGAATATTAATCTATTTTGAGCTTAATAACTTTGACAACAGTATTGTACCATCTATGGAGTCCACATTTATGTCTCCTTTGAAAATTGGTAAATTTAGTAGCAAACACACAATCAAAAATAATGGTGACAGTGATAGTGATGAAAAGGAACTTGATGAACTTGAAGCTTTAATGGTAGAATCTTGCATAGAGGTAAGGGAAGATATAAAGGTAAAATACCTTTGATATGCTTTAATTGTAAAGAGATTGGCCATTTTTCTGCAAGATGCCCTAACAAAAAGAATGATGATAGAAATGATAGATCTAATGGAAGAAAGGATGAACAATATTACAAAGGAAACTCACAGTATGACAGAAGAGATAACCAATATTATAAAAGATAAAGGTAAGAAAGCTTGTTACATTGTTGAAGATAAAGTTAATGACAGTATTTCTGACAGTGATGAAGATATTGAGACACTGTTCATAGCATTAAAAGATGATTCAAATGAAGATGAAAGGTATGTAGAAATAGAACTTATCTCTAAAGTTAGTAAATATGATATTTGGGTGATTGATAGTGATTGTACACATCACATGACTGGTGATAAACAAAAATTTAAATCTCTTGAAAATTATGATGGAGGATCAATGAGATTGGGAAATGATACACCCTTTCAAGTGAAAGGAAAAGGTACTATTATACTGAACAATCAAATCAAATGTGAAAATGCTTATTGGATAAAAGGACTTAACTATAATCTATTGAGTGTTTCACAGTTGAATAAAATAGGTCACTGAGTTGCATTTGAGAATAGAAAAGCAAGAATTTATGATGGAAAAGGAAAATTGATCGGTACTAGTGAACAATCTAAAGGTAACCTATTCTATCTTGACACAGCTAAAACTACTTTTTTATTGGAAAAGAATGAAGATATATGGTTATGGCATAAAATAATTTGTCATGTAAATTTTGACAACATGGTTAAGATTAGTAGAAAAAGAAAATTTAGAGGCTTATCGAGCTTATCTAAACCAAACCATGTAATATGCAAAAATTGTCAAATGGGTAAGATGTCAAAATCTAGTTTCAAGAGAAAGAATTTCTCATCTAATGATATTTTGGAGTTAGTTCATATAGACCTATGTGGACCAATGAGAACATAGAACTATTATGGAGACAGATTTTTATTTTATTTGTTGATGACTATTCTAGGATGATGATTGTCATGTTCCTAAGAGAAAAATCTGAAGCATTTAAGATGTTTAAGTGGTATAAATATAAAGTTGAAAAATAAATTGGAAGAGATCTGAAGTGTTTGAGATTTGATATATGAGGTGAATTTAATTCTGATGATTTCACTAACTTTTGTAATGAGTGTGGAATCAAGAGACAGGTTTCTGCACCGAGGACACCACAGCAGAACGGGATTGTTGAAAGAAGAAATAGATAAATTGTTGATTATGCAAGAACATTGATGATTGAGTAAGGATTTGCACAAACATACTGGAGAGAAGTAGTAAGCATAGTTGTTTACACACTGAACTGAGTACAAGTAAATAAATATTCAAACAAAACAACTTATGAGCTATGGTATGGGTATACACTGAATGTAAGTAATTTTAGAATATTTGGTAGTAGGTGTTATATTCTAAAAGATGATCGAAATGGAAAATTTGATTCAAAAAGTGATGAAGGAATATTTCCTAGATATTCTACTAAGAGTAAAGCTTACAAATGTTTGAACAAGACAACTAACAAAATCATTGAGAGTGCAAATGTGAAAGTTGATGAATTTGTTGAGCTAAATTATGAGGACATTATGAGAGAACCTAAAGATTAGAGTAAATTATTTTACTAGGAAGAACCTGATACTATATAGACATAGATGCCTAACGTTACCAGGAAATAGGTTAATGTCACCGGGCACCAGGTAGCACAAACCAAGAATCGGGAAAATGTTGAAATTGGAGATCATGAACCAAGAGACATTGAACCTATAGAAGAAGATGATGAAGGACAGAGAGTTGAACCTATACTTGCTAAATATGTGAGAAGTGTAATGCCCCACTAAGGAACCCAGGAGAACTAACCTAAACATGACACTAAGTTAACAGGATAAAAAAAATTTAAAATGTTTACAAACAATAATGATAAAAATGTAGAAGCAACACAATGAGATACATATCATACACATAAGAACAACTCAACATAGATACAATTCTTGAGGGTTCCTTGACGTAGAATTACTTAAGAAAAATAATCTATGAAGTATAACTATAAAGAGGAATATAAAGGATACATCAACTGAATCCATAAATATACATCTCATATAACAATACCACATATACATATGATACCCATGGTATACAACTGAATAACCATCCACTGCACAAGTCGCAGGGTATGCAATACTACACATCAATACAATACAATACATCCTTTGAAAGGATGATAACCATATACACATATGGTTACAAATATACAACTCATGAAATTTAACAAGTCTCCATAAGAATAAGAAGAAGAACTACAAGGATCATCCAAGCATGAAGAAGAACCGTCAGATCTCAATGGTAATAAGAATCACTACCACCCGACCTCATGGATCCAAAGGTCCACTCCCACCACGTTGAGGAGATAACATCAAGCCCACACATGGGAACAAAATCTGGAAAGACTAAAGAAGAAGTATAAGGATAGGATGATCAAGACACACCAGAGATCCAAGGTCAAAACAAAGGTACACCATCCAAAGATAAAAAAACATACATAAATTCACTAAAACACCAATGTGAAACAGCCACTGAAACAAAAATCCAAATGCAAAAACCACAACCATAAAAGGTAAAAATAGGACCTATGGAGGATACTTAGGCTACATTCTATGGGAGTGTCATCAACTAGTCAATCACTTGAGTTACCCTGGACTGGCCTCTCTGGACCCCGGACCCCTCAACATGAATTATGCAAATCTAGAATACCCTCTCATGAAGACAAGGAATCTAATCATACCTACTCTCTAGGTATCGTCTCATTCTTACCCTTATTTTGTACTATCACTCAAGGAATGAGTGAGGCATCATGATCAATTTTGTATTTAATGTTAAGCCCAATTTTTATTATTACATTATCACTTATTAATCACTTACGATAGGTCACCCTGGTACTGGCCTCTTTGGTCCCCGGAACCCTATTATAAGCCACTCCCCTAAGATGCACCTAACTAACCACCCCCTAAGATCAAGGTCATAAATAATCTCAAAAATATCATAAACTGTTTCCTACCCATATAGGAACTACCAGTTCTCCATTAACCATAACAACATGAGAAATTCTCAAAAGATCACATAACATGAGTTCAAAAACACTAGGTTCAAGAAGGACAATCAAACAAAAATAACATTATAGGAAACATGCACTAACATTAAACTATAATTACATCATTTATGAAAAAATACAATATAAAAACCATTAACATATATTAATATTCTAAATATTAATATTATCTATTAATCAAATTAATCAACTCCTTATATAAATAGGAACGAACACTATTTAAGAACAAATAGCTAATTAACAATAATAATAAACCTATATACTACTCTATAATTATTATTTGCAAAATTCTTTAATCAACCAAATAAAAGAAAACTAACTTCAAAATAAATTGAATTTGAATTAACATATACAAATAAAAACACTATTTAAAATCAAGTAAACTAATAGTAATAACATTAAATCTTTATATTAATTACATAATAAATAAATTTAATAATAATTAAAAATTATTAATGGAACTTTAAATTATATTAACAAATATAAATTTATATTTCTAAAAATTTTAAAAAAAAACATTAAAAAACCAAATTAACAAGTCGGGGGGAGGGGGTCTCGGCCCCACCCCACATCCTCCACAATCCCTTTATTAAAAGGGTTGCCGCAGGCCATGTGGGCTTTGCAGCCCCCCTGTGGTCCCCTCTGTGGGGTCCCACGGGCCTCCTTTGCAGCCCACAGTACACCTGCAGGGAGGTATTGTGGTAGTCTTGCACGGAGGCCCACGGTGGTGGGGGTGTGGTGGCCCCCGCCACCGCTTTAAACTTTAGTTTATATTTTTTTTATAAAATATTTTTTTATAAAAAACTTTTTTGTTTAAATAAATACTTTGCATATATATTTATATATATATTTATTTATTTATTTATTTATTTAT
Organism: Thuja plicata; assembly: GCA_018584345.1. Lineage (NCBI taxonomy): Eukaryota > Viridiplantae > Streptophyta > Pinopsida > Cupressales > Cupressaceae > Thuja > Thuja plicata. The sequence continues at coordinate 8,100,137 of MU224267.1, forward strand.
TTATTTATTTATTTATTTATTTATATTTTATTCTTTTTAATTCTGGTGAAGAATAATAAAAAACCAGACTGTAATTTTTAATAAACAGCAACAGGGGTATTTTTTAATTTAATTCTAGCAATATTGGCAATAACTATTTTTTTTTAATAACAATTTGATTTAAAGCCTATATTTTCCATAGTAGGGCTTTTTTTAAACCAAAAGTCCTAAAGGTAATGAATAAGGATATTATCCAAAACATGCAATTTGATGTAAACAATAATAACATTCTAAATCAATATTTATTTATTAAGAGAGTTTTCTTTTTCTTTAAGCATGCAAATAACCCTAACTATCTTGTTGCCTTGTAGATCTAAACCTGGTTCCAGCAAGAACCTAATGAGGGAAAAAAATTCTTTCCAAGGAAAGGAAACTCACAAATATGAAAGGTCTCAATGCATTTTGACAAAAAACACAAATTTTCTCTCAAAGAAGACATTTTCATAAATTGAAACCCTAAGACAATTATTGAGAACTAAAATCATTCCAATTGAAAAGCCTAATGCCCATCATGCATTCAATACCATAAACTGAAACCCTTATGCCCAAAATCACAGATCTGACATGCAAACATGAAGGAAAACACAAATTTGATCTAAGAACACATTTCTTCAATTTAATCAATAAAATCATCAAATACCCAAACAAGGAAGATCAAAAAAAGGATCCTAGCTTTTCAGATACATAGAAGACAGGGATCTGAAAGCTAGAATTGAAAAGGACAAGATCCTACCTTAATAACTGATGAGAGGAACAAATTCACAAATCCAAGCAATGAAGAATCCAAAAATGCTCCTAAGATCTCCTCAAATCTCCAATCACCTGATTTCTCCTTCTCCCTGATTGAACAACCTCCAAAATGGCTTTCAATCCAAGGGTATAGAAAACCAAGCAATTAGGTTTTCAAAAATTGAAACCCTAAAGGGAATATAAATTATCTAATTAATAATTAAGATAAATTCTTTATTTTCAATTTTCACTTAAAGCATGCACATCTCAACTTTATAATATAAACACAAACTCATAATTGAAAATGCATGAGAATATATTTTAATTTAAAAAATCAATCAATCATACAACTTAAAGTATTATTCAATAATTCAACTTTGCACAATTAATTACAATAATTGAATTTAATATTTATTAAATCTCAATTATTTAAATCAAGACTTAATAATTAAATCAATTAATTAAATATAGGCATTTAATTATTAAATAGCCATATATTTAATATATCAATGTTTTAACCTTATTAAAGGTGCAATAATTAACATTAATATTTACCATAAATATTCATTAAATAAAACAAGCCAAAAGCATTATTAAATCAATTGAAAACCATCTAAACGGATAAACCAACTGAAATAGGAAAACAACTGAAACAAAACCACAAACACACACAAACAGACTCATGAATCCACGTCACTTGATGGATTCAAATAGGATAGTCAATCAGATTCTTGTCTAGTCCTAGGAAAAAATAAGGGTTTAGGGTATGGATTTGGACCTGATATTATCTCCCCTCTATTACCATTGAGCTATTGCGATAGGGCACGCTCACTCCTGCCAATTCAGGGAAGACGTAGCCTAGTACCTGCAATCATGTCATCACAAGGATGAACATACATGCATATAATATAACAAACAATGGTTGAGACCAGTTTATCGTGTGGATCTCGTCGAAGCAAGTAACTATGACTCTGTCCCATACCATACCAAACACATCAAATAGTAATGTAAAACATAAAAATGATCCATATGCATATAGATTTAGGGTCGGTACTACCAGAAAACCATAATAAAAATGACATCATAGCATATACATAAACATCATGAAATAACCATAAATCACATGAAATTACAAGATATAATACACTAAGAAATGAATCCATAACATAATGAAATGTAATACATAGATATCCTCAAAACCATCTGAAATAACTAACACATACATACTAGGGTATAAAAGAGTTCAAAAACTGACATATACAGGCAGACTAAGGGGTAGGTATTATATCCTCCACCCCTAAAATGAGGATTAATCCTAGAAGCTAATAACTAAACAAGTAAAGAATCAAAAAGGTATTGCACCATAGTGCTACACCCCCTATTAATAAAGATCAAACAAGAAGATACACCCAACTCATAAACACCAAAAGAATATACAAATCACAACAATCACTCATTTACACTTCAAGAAAGAACTAATGCAAGTTCACTTAACCAATATGGGAAAGCAAGATACTGAGAGGGGGGTGAATCAGATCTTATACTTTTATCCTTTAAAACAAAATTGATCCACAACCATGCATAAATGTAATTGAACTATCAACTAGTAGCATCCATGACAATAAATAAATAACTCAAGACAATAGATTTTGGTAACCCAGAAACCCAATAAGGTAAAATTGAGGTGGGTATGACACCCACAAAGATCTTCACTACTACGAAAATAAAGTGTTCCTATTAGGGCTACAAAGTTTGATCACAATATGTAATCTACCTGGTTAAAGGTCTGCCTGGTTAAGAGATTTAGATCATTACAATCTACCTTGTAAAAAGGATTTATAATTACAACAAAGTAAGCACTCAGCTAAGAGATTTAGAAAGGTCTGTTAGAACCACTCTGTTAAGAGATTTCACCTGATACAGTGGTTAGAATGTCTCAAGAATTGATCCTTCGTTATGCACTCTAATGGTGATAACAGATCTCCTCTTTCCAATGCCTTCTCTGATCTAATAATCTGATGTCTTTACTCTGTTGTTCACTGCCTTTTCACTCTACTAGATCTATGCTTCTTCTATCAACATAACCCTTTGTACATCTCTCATGTACACATTCACCTTCTCTGTCTCTTCTTGAACACACACCACAATTAGGGTTTAAGAAGCAATATTAATATACTTCATGAATCTGGCAATTAGATCTAGATCAATGATCAGGATCAAATTTTTATGCTTCTTAGGCATCCAACTTTCTGATTGGCTCCATGATACGCATTGGGATCAAATAATTAATGTGTAATTAACTCCGTTGAAATCATTAAATGTGTGAACAAGTCAGCCCAAAATAGTTTACCTTCAAGTTTGTGCCATTCCAAACATATATGTCAAAATTGTCTTGCTCAACACATTAAGACTCTGGTGCTCAGCATGAACATGATCAATCTTTTGGTTGATTGTTGAGTCGCTCAGCAATCACTATCTACTTGGCAATGACTATGCCAGATAGCTCAGCCTATACTGGATAGCTCAACCGCAGTGATGACCGGATAACCTAACTGGATAAATGACTAAGTGTGGGACACTAATGATCAACAAAACTTAGAGATCAACAATCTCCCCCTTTGATATTAGTGGCAAAAACACACTTATCATTCCTTTACATCCACAAGATTTTTCCTAAGTACACAACGTACTCCCCCTAAGATTATACTTCATACTTAGATAATATACATGCCTTACAAAATATTATGCCTGATTCTACACATCTTTATTTGTTTCCTTATCTGATTCCCCCTAGTTTTTGTCACTGATAGCTACAAGGGTCAAGTTATACTTAAACAAAAATGACTTATGAAGCTGTAGTGTTAGTGCAAACATTGTATCCCAACTATCCTTTACAAACTTCATGACTTGTATCTTAATTTCTAACTCGGTGGCTAGACTTACCAAACTGTATGCTATAGAGAGATGAGAATCCCTCTTGACTAGTTCATTTGTAGCTGTAAGTTCCTTCTGTAGAACCTCCAGATGAGGTATTAAGGTAGTCTAAATAGTTATTAACTTTGCTCTAATTCTTCCATTTTCAGCCATAAGCTCGGCGAATCTTCACTATGCATGAGTCAACTTGTCAAAATTTAAGGAGCTATAACTAGCATCCATACTTAATGTACTCCATATTGACTTCAAATCTAGTTGCAACTTCTCAATAAGATGTTGGTTATCCTTGGTAAAGAATTCTACATCACATATCTTTTTATACAAGGAATAAACATTATTTGTAACTTCTTCAAGAATACTAATAAGAGAAGAAAGTTCAACCTGTTTGATAGCAATCTCTGTCGATCTCTTCTCCAAAACTTTGTTCTCAAATTTTCTCTCAAAATATTGTAGCAACTTCTCATTTGCCTCAACATTTTCATCATTAACTTTCTGCACAATATGGACTAATTGTTCCAGTATTGTCATTTGTTCATTTACATATGTTATATCAAAAGAATTAACAGAAATATCCTTTATCTCATGTAAAACTTGCTTTTGTTGGTGTTCCCTCTTCAGTTCTTCTTGTTTCTTTTTCCTCTTCAAAAGGCCTTGCAGAATCTGAATCTGCTCATATGTCAAGTTGTTTGTATCCCATTTAGGAATCGCAATCACTTCATCCAAAGTGACACTTGAACTAGGTGACTTCCTCTTATGTGACTTCTTCCTTTTGAATTCTGAAGAGCTAATACTCGGATCAGTTACAGTGATATCTTTACCTTTTTCAATATTAATTTCACTTGCTACCTTCAACTAAGTCAATATTACCTTCTGATTAGGTACACTTCCTATTTTGGGTGCAGTGGGAGTAGATGATGTAGAGTGTGGTAGATCAACCAACACTTGTATAGCCTCTTGTTTTGTGGGCTTAATGGCAATATCTTCCATCTTATCTTCACTCCCTAAAACTATTTGAACAACCTCTAAAATAGGTGGATTTGTATTAATTACCGCTTTTTCTCCTTCTTTCTCTATCTCGGCCTCAGTTTCCTAAATAGGCGATTGAATACTTGTTTCTATCGGCTCATTTTGATCCTCGACATCCACATTGTTGTCTTCTCCAAGTGTAGTGTCAATTGGACTATCCATTGTCAATTCTATAACTTTCTCATCACCTATTTCCTTTTGGGTTTCTATGTCAGTTTCTTCTTGATCTGTAGCAGTTTATTCCTCTATTTCTTTTGGCTCTGAGTTGTCTCCATCTTTCTCATCAACCTTCTTAGAAATTAACCCAAAAATTTCCTTCCATATTTTTTTTCTCTATTGTACCATACCTTCAACATCATTCCTCAAAATAGCATAGGCTCTCTATTTAGGAATAAACTTTCCCTTATATTGCTCAATAAACTTAGCTATCTGTTTCTTTGTCAAATCTGGAATGATATTAGCCAAAATTCCTTCCCTTATTTGTCTTTCAATCATCAATCATATTGCCATTTTTGAGACAAAATATCATATAGTTCTATAGGAACACTATCTCCTATCTCTACAGGTGTCATTTTGAATGTTCCCATCATATCTATTAAAGCTTCCTAAATCTTGTGCTTATTTACTATACTCAATTTTTCATACTTTATAAATTTAAATCCTGCTAAACCTGAATTACTCCTTAGGTTCTTACATACCTCATCAATATTGGTCATTGGTTTATATGATGTTGTAGGTATGTTTCTAGGTACATCTATATATATCTCCTCATCATCTTCAGATTCCAATTATAGCTTCCTTCTTGGTCTTTTCTTAGCAAGTTGGCTCGGCACAGCCTTGGTTTCAACTTGTTTCCTCTTTCCTAAGTTGCTCTCCCTAGCATTCTTCTTTGTATATACTTTTGTTTTCTGGGAAAGAGATGATACCCTGGTCCTTGGCTGACTAGCAATAGGAGGGGTAGCCTTAGGTTTATCTTTGCTTATTTTAGTTGCCTTGGCAACTACTGGCTGCTTCCCTTTACCTTTCACAGTGACCTCTTCTTCAGGTTCACTTCCCTCTTCTTCTTCTTCACTAGAAATGTCTTCTCCATGTCCTGTTGTCAACCACAAAGGTGTATCTTCTACTTCTTCATCACTCTAAATTCCAACCATATTCTTTATATTTTTGACAATTTTCTTCCTTTTTATCTCCATAGTGCCAACCTTCAAATCCATAGTGATTATGGACTTAGCTTCTTCATAGTTTCCAAAATGTTTCACTGTACTATCAATTTATTTTTCCAATAAATTTTTTTATTGTTGTAGATGTCTCATTGATGTTTACTTCGTAAGGTAATGGCCTTAGCCATGATACCCTTGGACTTACTGCCTGCACATAAGTGTAATCTGTGTCTACAAGGAAACAAACATCCTCATAATGTTTTTCAACTAGTGAACTAGGAATTCTATTCCTTAACCTCATTTTTTTCTTGAATTCCACAAAATATGTTCCCATAACATTGTCAAAATTATCACCCAATTTCTGAATAAAATCATTGATTTGCTGAGTGATAGATTTGTCTATTTTCCATACTATGTTTCCAAAAGTAGGAAAAGTGTTCTGTATATAGAAAAATATGCAAGTGAGCAGAGATCCAAACTTACATACTGAACTCTTTGCCCTTCTGATTGAAGAAAGGTTTTTAGCCAATTGCATCAATTGTAGCTCAACAAGGTCATATGTATGATCCTTCTTTATAATCTTCTAAGCCTGGTCGATTGCAACGCATGGGACACTATCTAGTCAACTTGACTGATATAAATTATGAGCTATAACCCTCACTGTGAAATCAAGCTCCAAATCTTTAATTGTAGAGATCGTCATCCCTCTTTTGTTCCAAATGGCTCCAATGAGTTCTTTAATTTTCTCTTTACTCTGACATTTCATCGTTCTCTTCCCATTTAGAATTGGATAACCTGTTACTCGATGAATAATCTCTCTTGTTATCTTGACTAATCCATTCTCTAGCCATATGTTCATGTTGTGTATTCGACTCAAAATAATCTTGATCCATTCCATTCTGAACTCTCTCGAAAAGTCTAGGGCACGATTTAACCCTCTCTCGACTAAGTGTTTATGTTCATCTTTTAGAAATCCATTTGTGCACAATCTGTTGTAAGATGCCCTAAGCTCATGATCTCTGACTTCACTTATCTTACACATATAGAATGACTTGATATCGTGGATCATAAGTACCTTCGGTGGTATTGACAATAGGGCTCCAGTCAAATCACCCTTGATAGCACTCTCAAGAACTACATGGAAATTAGGAGGCGCACAGGTGTCACTCCTTACCAATTGATCGTTTAAAAATTCATTTTCCATTCTCTTCGATGGTGTAGAGGAACTTGAGGCCATTTTCTCTAAAAAATAGGGTTTCAAAGATCATGAACAAAGTACCTCGACAAGTAACAAAATCTGCACTGTCCACTAAAAGGTTTCTGATGGCACGTTGTAGAAACCTTTGAAAAACTTTATTGAGTTCAAGTTCACAAATGCACAATCGCTCTTATGAAATTCTTAATCGCATGGTGAGAAGAAATGAAATAGCTCTTTCCTTTATATAGGCTCCAGCAGTCGAAAGTTAGGTCAGCATTAAATGTTCTTTCCATTGAGTGAGTGCCAAACAACTATCCTGAGTGAGTGCCAAACAACTATCCTCGGCTGACTCATGAAATTCACTTGTCACTTGGTCGTCAAACAAAAATTACTCGACATACATTAGAAATATACTATTTCTCAGCACCTATAGTGCATTTAGACTTTGTATGCTACAAAAATCAAAATATGTCCTAATGCATCTTGTTATATGCAGATATGAAATACAAACACAGTTCCTCACATACTCTTTGCTTAATTAGTGATGGTCGGATCACCTGATCCATTGGATTGGGTGACCTCAGCTTTAGTAGCTTCACTACTGCTTAGCTCTATTTTCCTTACCCATGTCTGGTTCATTTGTGCTCTTCTTTCTTCAACAGTAGGATCAGGTACTCTTGTTTTTCAATCTTTCCTAGTATGACCAATTTTTAGACATTTATAGAAAACGAGGCTTCCATTCATCCAACTCTTAGATTTACCTCTGAAATGTGTCTTTATGTATTTTTCTAGAACATGTCCATACTCACCATTGTAATGATAGCTATGCCATGTGTTATAATCCCAATTGTAGGTGTTACCCTTTCTTGGTGCTTTAGCTTGTGTCTTTGATGTCCATTTTTGTTTAGCATTAGATCTGCAATCTTGTGCTCTATGTCCAAATTTTTGACAGTTGTAAAAATATCCATTGAATCTAGGTGTGGGAGGTGCATCATTTGCCTTTGCCCAACATTCATGTGCTTGATGTCCAAACTTCTTACAATTAAATCAATAACCATTGAACTTAGGTTTAGGATTGGACTTACCATTCTTTCTTTGGAAGATGTTTGTTGTGTGTACTGATTTTCCACAGTGATGGCATATAGGCTTGTTGTTCCTTTTCTTTGCACTCCTCCTTTCACCAGTCTTAGATAATTCTCCTTTCTCAGTCGATGTCTGTTGTTCAATGTGACCTAATCCAGAAGAATCTTTAGATCTCTTTGATGCTTCCATCAAGTTCTCAAAATGAGTCAATGATTCATTGGGTCTATTCAATATTTTATTTAGTTCTTTCTTAGATCTCAATTCATTTTTCAATTGACTATTTTCAGATCTCAGAATCACAATTTCCATGTCTTTCCTACTAATCTCCTAATTTGCAAGTAGCAGTTGATTCACCATGTCAACCTGATTGTTTTTCATCATTTGTGCTTCATGTGTCCTTTCATAAAGTCTAACAGTCATCAGTCTTTTGTCTTCTTCAGCCATAGCTTTGTCATCTTTAGCTTTCTTCTTTTGTTCCACTAGTTCACATAGTCTTACTGTTTTCATTTCTTGTTCTCTTTTCAAATTTTTTACTTCTTCACACAATGTATTGTTCCTTTCCAGTAGATCTGCAGTTGTTGCATCTCTTTTAGTGGAGTTTCCATTCTAAAATAGATCTGTAGTGTCATCTTCCTAATAATGAGTATCATTCATTTGTTTGGCCAAATCTTTCCTTACTTGTAAGGACTTCTTTAGTTCCTGTATTGCAGTTTCAAGCTAATGCAATGCTAGCTGAATTTCAATCTTTTGATTCTCAATGACTTTACCCAACCTGTAAATCTCCATCTCAAGATCTGTACTCTCAAGCTGATTAAAACCTTTTGTAGGAGAACTATGCTCTGATACCAATTGTTGGAAATACAATATGGGAAAGTAAGATACTGAGAGGGGGGTGAAACAGATCTTATACTTTTATCCTTTAAAAAAAAACTGATCCACAACCATGCATAAATGTAATTGAACTATCAACTAGTAGCATCCATTACAATAAATAAATAACTCAAGACAAAATATTTTGGTAACCCATAAACCCAATAAGGTAAAACTGGGCTGGGGATGACACCCATAAACATCTTCACTATTGCAACAATAAAGTGTGCTTGTTAGGGCTACAAAGTTTGATCACAATATGTAATCTACCTGGTTAAAGGTTTGCCCGCTTAAGAGCTTTAGATCATTACAATCTACCTTGTAAAAAGGATTTAAATGTACAACAAAGTAAGCACTCGGCTAAGAGATTTAGAAAGTTCTGTTAGAACCACTCTGTTAAGAGATTTCACCTGATACACTGGTTAGAATGTCTCAAGAACTGATCCTTTGTTAGGCACTTTGATGTTGATAATGGATCTCCTCTTTACAGTGCCTTCTCTGATCTAATAATCTGATATGTCTTTAATCTCCTGTTCACTACCTTTTCACTCTGCTAGATCTATGCTTCTTCTATCAACATAACCCTTTGTACATCTCTCATGTACGCATTCACCTTCTCTGTCTCTTCTTGAACACACACCATAATTAGGGTTTAAGAAGAAATCTTAATATACTTCATGAATCTGGTGATTAGATCTAGATCAACAATCAGGATCAAATGCTTATGTCTCTTAGGCATTCCAATTTTCTGATTGGCTCCATGCCACGCATTGGGATCAAATAATTAATGCGTAATTAACTCTATTGAAATCATTAACTGCGTGAACAAGTCAGCCCAAAACAATTTACCTTCAAGTTTGTGTCATTTCAAACATATATGTCAAAATTGTCTTGCTCGACACATTAAGACTCTGGCGCTTGGCATGAACATGATCAATCTTTTTCTTGATTACCTAGTCACTCATAAATCACTATCTTCTCAGCAACAACTTTTCCAGCTAGCTCAGCCTATACAGGATAGCTCGGCTATAGTGATGACTGGCTAACCTGCCTAGATAAATGACTAAGTGTGGGACACTAATGATCAAAAAAACTTAGAGACCAACAATACATACTAGGGTATAAAAGAGTTCAAAAACTGACACAGACAGGCATACTAAGGGGTAGGTATTACATCCTCCTCCCCTAAAATGAGGATTAATCCTAGAAGCCGATAACTAAACAAGTAAATAATCAGAAAGGATTCACACCATAGTGGTACACCCCCTATTAATAAGGATCAAACAAGAAGATACACCCAACTCATAAACACCAAAATAATATACCAATCACAACAATCACTCATTTACACTTCAAGAAAGAGCTAATGCAAGTCCACTTAACTAACTTTTAAGATATGAATAATGAATCATGAAGAGTAATCTAACTCAAATTTAAGCATAAACCAAACCTCTAATTAATCATGTATTCATTATCTAACATTACTTAAATAAATCTATATCTTCAATGCTTTCAACAATCATGAAATACATGCATACTCAAGCTTAATTATAGAGGACACATACCCATGTTTATATTGAATATAAATTTGAATAGTTCATGCAACCTTACCTAATGCAACACTCGTACAAACATATAAATTATGTAATGCAGTTCATTCCCACATACAATTACAGTGCAATCTTTGCAATGTCCTCCCTTATACATACTATCAAAGGTCCACAAAGAACATGATAGAAACAATACTTATCACAAAACATGGTCAACAACAACAAACATTCAGAATAGCCAGCTTAAAAATTCAAAGGAAAGTCCAAGTGGAAGAACTTCCAAAGTTCAACATTAAATCATAAAAGTGCACAATTCCAACAATAAATCATATGTGACTAAAACCACAAAATAGATAATGAAAAGAGATTTGGGTGACTAATCCAGTCATAAGAAAGTTCAAAAGAAATTAATGTTGACCACATACAACACAACAAGATATAAATCAACCAAAATTAATAATCAATATAAAAACATTTCACATAACAAGGTGACTAGTAATAGCCACACTCAAGGGAGTAGTCGCTTCATGACATCCAAGATCTCTCACGCTAGATGCATTAGAGTATGCACACAACCACTCAAGAAAACATTTGTTATATTTCAACCATCATCTTTATGCAACTTCATGCAATTAGAAATTCTACTCTGTTACTAACTTTAATATTAAATTAATCCTTGGCAAAATGCTAGAATAGGTAAAAATTTACAAGAGTTCTACTATGGATGCGATGCACAATTTTATTTGGGGATTTAAGTCCTTTATCCAATTGATCTATAATAATAAGGTAAAATTCTAAATCTTTTAATGCACTCCTAATAAATTATATATACTTCTAAACAATGCACAATGTATTGAACAAACAAGACTTTACTTTCCAATTTCCATATTCAATTATATTCTCAAGCTGATTTACAACACTCAGACAATATAGTTCATATTACTTAAATAAATTCAATTCAATACAACATGCGAGTCTAATCATACACGATCAATAACACCACACTAATAGGGCTAAGAAATAGGTCACTCAATAGAAATTTCAAGTCACTCAAAGAGAAGAAAACAAGCAACAAGGAGTTCTTCAAACTAGGACTCCATCACCACAAAAAATCACATACAACATATATCAACTATCACACTATACCAAAGGAGGTAGTCCAGTCACCATCACCAAGTCCTCATACATAAAACCCACACAAGACCAAAAGAAGCAAGCCATCTGCTCACTATCAAATGCACTCCTATAGATGATTACGAACTTCATGAGAAACAATGAGACTAGAGACCCTATAGTTTCAATCACAGATCCTAGCACAATTTGAGCCTTAGTAGGTATCCACCTATAACAACCAAGACTAAACATAACTCCCAAATCAAGTGGGAAGAACCACATACAATAATAAGAGATCATGAACAATGACTCTAAAGACACGAGGAGACATGTATTAACATGCACTACTAAACAACTAATGGGCACACAAATTTCCTAGAGCTCCCAGTATAGAAACATGTGCTCTAATGCCAAGTGTAATACCCTGCTAGGGAACCTAGGAGAACCAACCTAAACATGACACTAAGTTAACAGGATAAATTTTGTTAAAAAAAATTATAAACAATAATGATAACAATGCGGAAGCAACACAATGAGATATATATCATACACATGAGAACAACTCAACATGGATATAATTCTCGAGGGTTCCTTAACATAGAATTACTTAAGAAAAATAATCTATGAAGTACAACTATAAAGAGGAACATAAAGGATACATCAATTGAATTGATAAATATACATCTCATATAACAATACCATATATACATCTGATATTCAAGGTATACAACCGAATAACCATCCACTGCACAAGTCACAGGGTATAAAACACTACACATCAATACAATACAATACATCCTTTGAAAGGATGATAACCATGTACACATATGGTTACAAATATACAACTCATGAAACTAAACAAGTCTCTATAAGAATAAGAAGAGGAACTGCAACAAGGATCATCCAAGAATGAAGAAGAGCCGTCAGATCTCAATGGTAATAAGAATCACTACCACCCAACCTCGTGGAACCAAAGGTCCACTCCCACTGTGCTGAGGAGATAACAGCAGGCCCACACATGGGAACACAATCCAGAAAGACTAAAATAGAAGTCTAAGGATAGGATGATCAAGACACACCGGCGATCCAAGGTTAAAACAAAGGTACACCATCCAAAGATAAAGGACATCCATAAATTCACCAAAACACCAACGCGAAACAACCACTGAAATAAAAATCCAAATGCAAAAACCACAACCATAAAAGGTAAAGCAAGACCTATGGAGGATACTTAGGCTACATTCTATGGGAGTTTCATCACATGGTTAATCACTTGAGTTACCTTGGACTGGCCTCTCTGGACCCTGCACCCCTCAACATGACTCGTGTGAAACTAGAATACCCTCTCATGAAGATGAGAAATCTAATCATACCTACTCTCTAAGTATCATCTCATTCTCACCCTTATTCTATACTAACACTTAAGGCATGAGCGAGGCATCATGATCAATCTTGTATTTAATGTTAACCCCAAGTTTTATTATTACATTATCACTTATTAATCACTTACGATAGGTCACCCTAGTATTGGCCTCTTTGGGACCCTGAACCCTATTGTAAGCCACTCCCCTAAGATGTACCTAACTAACCACGCCCTAAGCTCAAGGTCATAAATAATCTCAAAAATCTCATAAACTGGTTCCTACCCATATAGGAACTATCGGTTCTCCATTAACCATAACAACATGAGAAATTCTCAAAAGATCACATAACATGATTTCAGAAACACTAGGTTCAGGAAGGACAATCGAACCAAAATAATATTATAGGAAATATGCACTGGAAAACACTCACAAGATACCATACAAAATCAACTCCCAAAACCTTGATGAACTATAACTGATTGAATGTTTGAAGATGTTAAGTTGATGATCACTGATCTATAGAAAGTTAATGCAAGACATTAAATCAGTTAATGTATTGTATTTTCATTGATGCCAACTTGATATAATCTGATTGGTAGTATACATATTATCAAAGACTTTAAAGAAACAAAAACATTAAGGTTATGTTGTCAGTAATGCATAAAAGTTTAGTATACACCAAGTGACAACAAACACCGATGGACAATGCACCTTGATAGATAGAGAACCCCGAGAAGAGTCATGGTGATACCCAAGCAAGTTGTGTGATCAAGAATTACTGAGAAAAAACTAAGTGATACCCGAGTAGAGCTAAAAGTCATAGTGTTTCTAGTGCAGGAGCACCCTAAGGTCTTTAGGAAGATCTTTAGTCATTTTGGCTTGTAGGTTGGTTTGGCCAACCACCCATGAATAAGGACTATGTTATAAAGTCCCAAGTGTGTTTTAGGGTTAGAAGAGATTAGGGTTTGTGAGTTGTTGAGTTAAGTTGATTCTAGGGGATTTTCAATTTTTTATTTTTTTCAAGTCATTTGAGGTCATTTGGTAAGGTTTGTAACCAAATAGGGCCATCAAAGTTGAGAAAGTGTCATTTTGACAAAAGTTGTCAAAGTTGTCATGACAACATTTCCTAGATTTTAGGAATCGTCTTTTATGATGCCCAAGTCCTGACTAGAGGGTCTAGACATGTGGGATGAGAGTATATAAGGTTACTAAAACCCTAATCTTACAGTTAGATTTCATATCATACGGACTGGTTATTGGAAAGAAAAAATTTGCAATGTAATTAACATACAAAGCCATCATCCAACACTTTTGTGGATTGAATGAAAGCTGGAGAGTGTTTTAAATTTAATTCCTTAGATCTTTGTGGCATTGGATTAGTTAATTGTTCTTTCTTGTTATCTTTTGTTTAATTATTTGTATTTTGTGTGTTCACTGGCCAGTTTTGGTCCAGTCATGTAAAAGATGGCTTTTCTTGGTATTCATGTGATTCAACTCCCATGACCACTTGGAATCCATTAAATCATTGTATATAATTTTTAGATATTGTGTGTTGAGTGTGTGTGTGCAGGGGAAGCAAGAGAACAATCATGCCCTAGGCAAGTACTAGTTATTCTGGCTAGGGTGACTGAGTAATGCAGTAGCAATTATGATTTCTAGTTGATTGGTATGTGCCAATCAAGGATAGAGGAGTGTGGGGCATGAAGTGAAGACCTTTTTATGGAAGGAGAAGTCCTAAGGAACTCAATTGATCAATTGAAGAAGTTCAAGAACCTAAACCAGTCTTCATGCCCTAGAAACCTTATTTTTAGGGGTTTAGTAGAAGTCAACTGTACGGACAGTGTGGGAATTGGAGACCTGGAAAATCTATAAGGTTACGAAAAACCCACAAATAATATGTGATCAGATTATAGGGGTGTTGAGGGATTTGTAGAGAAAATCCAAATTTTCAGTGTTTAGGAGGGCTAATTGGCCTAAAAAGGCTACAAGGCCTAAAAGACTAGAATCTTGAACTTGATTGGGATTAGGTTGAAATATCCTCAAGATTGGATCAAGTGGTGATGAAAGGACTTAGGAAATATTCAAGTAACCAACTCAAAAGAGGGAATTTTAGTTGGGTGGTTAGGTGATCAAGGAAGCCATGAAACAGTAAGGTTATGGAGAAGGGTTTAACAAAGTGTTTGAAGTTGGTAGAGAGCTCCTAGTGTGTTAGAGGATCAGAGAGGTATCCTCTAGTTAGGGTAGTGATAGAGACCCTAAGGAAGACCAATTGAAGGTCTTGGAGAGAGAAAGAAAGCTCTAGCAGAGGAACTCCCCATCAGTTTCCTGATGGACAGAGATGTCCAAGGACAACTCAAGTCAAGACCGAGCAAACAAAGAGTTAAACACCGATAAGAACTAAAGTTGAGAAACAAAAAAAGGCTTAGCTGGCATGACCTAAATATGGAGTTAACTGGTTGATTACATTGTTTTCATCAACAAGTTAAAAGCTACAGATAATCTAGAGTTTTAAAGATAGTTTTATTCCAGTTGTCAAGGAGAAATCTGTGGGATAAAACTATAGCAATCTTTAAAGCAAGAATGGTGAGAATTGTGGATCACGTAAAGAACAAGAAAGTCAAGGACTTAGAAATGGTGAAATTATGTCTATAAAAGAGACAAGATAATCCATTATGAAAATGGGGAGAAGAATAGAAGAGGATGTTGAAGAGAATACTGGTGAAGAAGACTTCATACAGTCCTGATCAAACAAGCTGAAGAACAGAGCTAAATATTTATACAAACACCGAGCAACAAAGAAGCAACAGCATCACCAAGAAGAAAGAAGTGGAGCAAAGGAATAGAAAGGAAACATTGATCAAAAAGGTATTATGAGCTTACAATAGATCTGAACATCTACAAGTTTAAGTTGTATATATGAACAGATCATTATTTTAGTTTAACGACTGATTCAAAAAATCTCTTAACAAAGTGGGATTTAACTATCCTTTTTATATTGAGATATATCCCAAGGAGTATCAAAAATTTTCTCATGAAGAATATAGTATAGTGAAATGCCAGATATCAAGTGACAAAGTATTATATTAAATCCTCTAACAAGGTCGCACTTAACAGTGTGTCTGTAACCTTTAACAGGGCTGGCTCTTCACCGAGCTCACTTCAAAAGAGTGAAAATTTTGGGTTACCAGCCCCAAGTGGTTTTTCCCTTACCAGGGTTTCCACGTTAAAAATCCATGTGTAAAAAGTGTATATGGTTCATTTCTTAATGTTTTTCTTTACACATTACTAAAACAAGATTGATCAATAAACACTAAGTTATTTATTGTATTTTGGTAAAGGCTAGACTGCTATTTGGTAAAGCTTAAGAATAAGGGTTAATAGTGAACTCCAAGTAGTAGTTATTTGATAAGATTATTTAAAGGCATACATCTTGTAGGACTGAAGATAACTAGAGGTTTATAATTTTGGTGTAAAGTTTTTGGGTTGATTTATTGGATTATTTTTTAGGCCACCAATTCACCCCCCCCCCCTCCTCTTATTTATTCTAACAAACCCTCTGGTTTACATCGTGAAAGATAACTTAACACCCCAACAAATACCCCGAACAAAAGAGTTCATAGCAGGAAAGAATACATAATACATTTCATAATCATCCAAAATAGTACGTCATGGCATAATGCACACATCTCCAGAAGAATAAATCAAAAATATAGTGATAAACAAATTTATGACATTCATTATGCAAATTCATTTATCTAGTAAAATTACTAACCAACTATAATTCAATTTTCCAAATAAAACGCACAATAACACTCCTATAGAATAATTTATGAACTCTAACGTACATAAATTACCTATTCAATAATTACTAACATTTAACTATAATTACCTCATGTATGAAAAATACAATGTAAAAACCATTAACAGATATTAACATTCAAAATATAATATTATCTATTAATCAAATTAATCAACACCTTATATAAATAGGAACGAACACTATTTAAGAACAAATAGCTAATTAGTAATGATAAAGCTATATAAAACTCTATAATTATTATTTGCAAAATTCTTTAATCAACCAAATAAAAGAAAACTAACTTCAAAATAAATTAAATTTAAATTAACCTATACAAATAAAAACACTATTTAAAATCAAGTAAACTAATAGTAATAACAATAAATCTTTATATTAATTACATAATAAATATATTTAATAATAATTAAAAATTATTAATGGAACTTTAAATTATATTCACAAATATAAATTTATACTCTCTTTGCAATCTGCAAACTTTGAGGAATAAAATTAACCTTTGTGTGTGAAGATCAATTAGAGAGAACACATGATCTTAAAATTTTCCACTCCTAATTCACAAACCATGGTTGCGGCTTAATTGCATGCATCTTCTTTATTTTCAAGTTTATACATATTGTACTTGCTTGAATTTTTTTAATTCGAGTTGAGGTTTTGTAAAATAATTTCTAATAAATTATAAATGTTCAACCTCTAAATCATTGTATTCCATGAAATAACATCTTATTATACCACTGGAATGGTGGAGACTTCAGGTGGTGAGACTACGGAAGATAGTTTGAGCATAAAAAAATTTTGAATCATAGGCATGTCAATGGTGGTACTACTACTACTGATGTAGATACAGATTAGGCCTTTCCTCAAGATGATAGCTCTGCTGGAGGGAAACCTATGCAGAAAGGGGAAGAGGCTAAACCTGATCGGAATGGTCAGAAATCAACAAAGGTTTCTGACTTTGAGAGCAATTTTGGAGATGGGCCCCCAAAATCTGGTGGGTCTCGTCAGGATAAAGAATCTCTCAAGGAAGGAACTAATCCTAGTGTTTCTAAGGATAAGTGGTCTACCCTCTTTGGTATTAAACCAATAGGGAAATCTTCCTTTCCTGTAGTCAATGTGGTCTCTAACCCTACTAAAGGAGAGTTCTCTATTTTTATCCCTGATCCCTTGATTGACTTCTCAATCTCTGCTATGGAGATGACCCTGATAGGCAAGTTTACTGTGGGTAGACCTAATATCAAAATGGTCAGGTAGTTTGTGAAGAGGAAATGGCTCATTAAGGGTCAAGTTGATATTGTTGCTATGGCCAAAGGATTTTTTTCCTTTGAGTTCTCAAACATGGAAGACATCTCTAATATCTTATGCAGAGGCCCCTAGATGCTTGGTCAGTACTCTCTCACTCTGTGAAAATGGTCGCCCAATCTGGTTTTGAACGACTCAAATTTTTTTTGTCTCAGCCCTGGTCTAGGTCAGATTCCCTAGTCTCCCATTGGAATACTGGCACAAAGACGTCCTGGGTGGGTTGGCTAGCTCCTTTGAATATCTTCCCTCTATTTATCCTATGACAATTGCAAAAATGCAAAGGGTTTATGCTAGGGTTTTTGTGAACATCCTGCAGATGGAGGATCTTCCAAATAGTATTGTGATTAACTCTAAGCTAGGTGATTGGATGCAAGAAGTTGAGTTTGAATCCCTCCCCTTTTTTTGCTTCATCTATAAAAAATAGGGCCACAGAGAAAAGAATTTCCCTCTCAAATCTAAGAAATCTAAAATTGTCCCCCTCAAGGAACCAAAGAATATTTGGAGGGAAAAATTGTCGGCTAGCCCTAATGCTACCAGCTCGATAGATATAGTTGTCTTCTCTGGAAAAGCTACAGACCAAAGTTTGAGCAGCCCCCTTCAAGTTGGCAATAACCCAGGAAGCAGTGTGCAGCATTCTATGATGGAATCGTCAGAACTAGAAGGACCCCTTGAAGAAGGTGAGATTAAAGGAGACCCTACAGGTATGGAAACTCTTTGTATTGAGAAATCTAAGTCCCTTATTGTAGAAGTAAATGAAAAAGGATTTAAAATCTAGGAAAGCATCTTAATTCTTGAAACCCCTCGAGTTAAAACTAGCTGGGTGGACTCATTTGAAGAATCTAACCCCTTCTTAGCCTGCATGGAGGAACTCTGGACTGAGGTCACTCATAATAAGAAGAAACTGAATAGTCTTAATCTGGGGATTCCCCTAGGGGGATTTATAACAAGAGTCATTAGATCGGATGTGGGAACTCCTAAATCTAACTATGGGAGAAGACAAAACAGACTCACAAGAGAATAGGAGAGTAGGCAAAGTATTGTGGATGGGCAACAGCATACCATCTAGGATTGCTCCCAAGGTAAAAAATGAAGATCATTTCTTGGAACATGAGGGGATTAAATAGCCCCCATAAGTAGAAACTTTTGAGAAATTTTTTTAAGGATCAAAAGCCAGATATCATCCTCATTCAGGAAACTAAAATGGCTAGAGATAAATTGGAAAAGTTAAAATTATTTAAACATTGTGGTGTTGTGGGATGCAGCTTGGTTGGGGCCTCTGGGAGAATGGCTTCCTTCTGGAACCTTAATACTATTCAAGGGGATATTATTAAATTGGAAGGTAACATCTCCTCTATTCAATTTAACCATATTTGATATGGCTTCACCTGGGTTCTGTCAAACATCTATGCGCCCAACTCTAAAATTGGTAGAGATAGATTTTGGCGTAAATTGGAAATTGAGAGGAGAAACTTCAAGAATGATCACTGGATGGTGGTTGGAGACTTCAATAATCCCCTTAGAAATTCTGAAAAATCTGGAGGTATCTCTTCTCAGATTGATAGTGGGGTCTCTCTTATGGATTTTATTAACAACCAATCCCTTTTGGACCTCAACCTCAGAGGTATAAATTATACTTGGTCGAATAGAAGAACTGGGGATGATTTGATCCAAGTTTTCCTAGATCAGACCCTAATTTCTATGGATTGGATCCTCTTTTATAACTTCTCATTGTCTACCCTTCACCGTGTTGGGTCTGATCATTCTCCTATTTCTATTCAGGAGAATCCTTTTATGGGTAAGAGAAACTCCCCTTTTAAATTTGAGAAAATGTGGATGCAGCATCCTGGCCTTGCTAGGAATATTGCTGAATGCTGGAATATCCAAGTGGAAGGTATAGCTATGTACAGAGTGGTCCAAAAGCTTAATAGGATCAAAAATAAAGTTAAAGTTTGGAATAAAGAGGAATTTGGAGACATCTTCAAAAATAAAATCTCTATCCAAGCTGTCCTCCAAGAAATTCAACAAACTAT
Source organism: Thuja plicata (assembly GCA_018584345.1). NCBI lineage: Eukaryota > Viridiplantae > Streptophyta > Pinopsida > Cupressales > Cupressaceae > Thuja > Thuja plicata. The sequence goes on from MU224267.1 coordinate 8,120,349, forward strand.
CCAGGTGGAGGGATTGACTGGGGATAATAAACTAAAGGAAAACAAAATTCAAGTTGATTATCACAACATCATCTCTAAGGAGGAATTTTTTTGGAGGCAATGATCCAGGGCTCTCTAGCTTCATGCGAGGGATAATAATACTCGGTTCTTCCATCTGACTACCAAAAAACACAAGACATCTAAAAGGATTGATCATATCATTGGTCCCCAAGGTAAGTTAAGTAAGGAGGAGGATATCAAAAAACAACTATCAGACTATTTTTCTTCTCTTCTCAAGGTTGACCCTGCTCTCTTTGTTTCTAATCAACATCTACTTATTGACTCTATTCTATGCATCCTATCTAGAGAAGATAATGATTTTATGTGTAAAATTTCATCATCCAAAGAGATCAAAGTTGTGGTCTTTTCTTTTGAGGGATAAAATCCCTAGGTCCTGATGGCTTCCCTCCTTTCTTCTTCCAAGATTTCTGGCACATTATTGAGAAAGATATTTTGGATGCTATCAAAGAGTTCTTTGGTTCTGGTTCCTTCCTTAAGGAAGCTAACTCCACCTTTTTTGTCTTGATTCCTAAGAAACCAGGTGTTGATGCAGCTGATAGTTTCAGACCATTTATCTTGTGTAACACCTTCTATAAGATCATTTCTAAAGTCCTCATGGTGCATATTTTGAAGGTCCCCCCAGATCTCATTCCCCCTAGAAAAATAGGTTTGTTCTAGGGTGGCAGATCCTAGATTCTATTATCTCTGTTGATGGGAATATCCACTCGCTGGAGGTTTTGAAAAAGGAAGGGATTCTAATGAAGGTTGACCTCTCTAAGGCCTATGATAGAGTGGATTGGGATTTCCTTTGTAAATTTCTTTTGGCCTTTGGTTTCTCTGAGAAAGTTGTTAACCTTATCCAGCAACTTATTTCCACTCCTTCTATCTCGATGATGGTTAATGGCTCTGCTTCCAATCTTTTGTTTCCTTCTAGAGGACTCCATCAAAGGGATCCCATCTCCCCCATCCTTTTTTCTATCATGGCTGAGAGCCTTAGGAGGCTTTTCTCCAAGTGGGTCCTTGATGGTTCTATTCAGGGTCTTCTCCCCTCATTGACTTGTCCCCCTAGCTCTGATGATAAATTTGTTGATGATACTATAATTATGGGGTCTTCCTCGATTAAAGAAGCTAAAGCTATCAAGCAGGATCTAGACACCTATTCTTCTTCTATAGATTGGCTTATCAACTGGGAGAAAAGCTCTCTCTTTTTTGTCAACACCCCTCCAACAAGAAAGCAGAAAATGGTGACTATTCTTGGTTGTACTTTCTCCTCCCTTCCCTCCAGCTATTTGGGCCTTCCCCTGGGCCTGAAACCTCCATATTCTTTCTGGAATGCTATTGTGGATAAGTTCAACAGAAAAATTTCTGGCTAGAAAGGGACCCTTCTAAGAAACACTGGGAAGATCCTTCTACTCAAAAGATCCCTACAGAATCTCCCTGTTTATGCCTTGAGCCTCTTCAAAATTCCTACTAAGATTTCTGACACTATTAAGAAATTGCAAAAAAAAATTGTGGTCGGGCACGGAGGAAAAAAATAGAATCCATCTTGTGGCATGGGGGAATGTGTGAAAACCAATTAAACATGGCGGTCTTGGCATCAAAAAAAATAAGGATATCAATCTTTCCCTACTGGCTAAACAAATTTGGAGAATTTTTGGAGAAGAAAAAGGTTGGTATAAAATTCTTAAATCTAAATACCTTTTTTCTACTCCCTCTATTGAGGCTTTCCTTCCTTTCCCCTCACAGTGCATGGCTCTATGATTTGGAATAGTATTTTGAAGGCTAAACCTCTTGTTGCTAAAGGGGCTTTGTGGAAAGTAGGCAATGGTCTGAAAATAAATTTTTGGGAAGATCCTTGGTTTAGGGATAAACCCCTCATTCAATACCCTAATCTAGCCCACTTTGCAGACATTTTCTCTACAATAATAGGGAGTAAAGTGGCAAATTATTGGAGAGATAATAATTGGATTAATCTCAGTGACATTGATCCTCTACTGAAAACTATTAATCTTGACTTGTCCCCCTAGGATATCAAAGCTAACTGTGAAGAGAAGCTCATTTGGACCCCTAATCCTAGTGGTAACTTCACGGTGGAATCATCTTACTCTCTACTTTCTTCCTATGGCTTGGAGCCCTATTGGGATAAGGTTTGGTTTCCTTCCCTTACCCCCAAAATTAACTTTTTCTTCTGGTTGTTTTCTTAGGACAAAATCCTCACTACTGAGCATCTTACTAAAAGAGGTTGGATGATACCTAATAGATGATATCTTTGTATGAAAGATGCTAAGTCTTCTTCCCATCTATTGTTTCACTGTCAATTCACTAGGGAGATCTGGAGGGTTCTAACATTGGAATATCATCTAGGTTTTCCCTAACACTATTAAGGAGTTCCTGTCTCAATGGAGTTCTCCCTTCTCTCACCATTTAGGAAAACTTATTTGGAATTATATTGACCCACATGTTATTTGGAGGATATGGAAAGAAAGAAATGATAGGATATTCAGAAATAAAAACTCTACTTCCTTGTTGATTGGTTCTAAAACTATAAGAAGTATTGTTGAAAAATATTAAAAGGGCCTATGAAATTAAACCAAAACTCATGGAAGGCATCTCTAATAAGGATGTTATTATGCACTGGAAATTTTCTTCTACTGCTAAGCCTAGTCCTAGTATCCATGAGGGAGCTGTTAGGAGCTCCCCTCCTCTTGGCTGGCACAAAGCTAACTTTGATTGCATAGCTAAAGGTAACCCTGGCATTGTTGGATGTGGCTGCATTGTTAAAAACTCTCAAGGTATCGATATAGCTGCTTATGTTATCCCTATTGGTTCCCAAACAAGCCATGTAGCAGAAGCTATGGCTTCTCTCTATGCCTCTAAATTGGCCAAAAGCTAGAATTTCTCCAAACTATGGCTGGAAGGTAACTCCATGAATATTATTAATTACATTAATGATAATCATAACCCATCATGGAATACGAGTCACATCATTTCACATATTAAAAATCTCTTATCAGATCTTGATGTTACACATGTCACTCACGTGTTTAGAGAATCAAACATTGTGGCTGATAGCCTGGCGAATGTGGGAGTGTATAGTGATGATGTCAGAAGATGGCAAGGAAATCAAGGATTAAGTAATGAAGTCCTTAGTCTTATAAGGTATAAACAAATCCACCAAAATCTTGGATTAACTACTAATGATGATGATAAAAAAGGATAGTTTATGTAGTTGCCTTAAACATGTGCCTCGCACACTCTAAGGTCATTGCAGTAATAAATACAATTGTGGGAACAAAGAAATAAATCCCTTTAAAGTGATGACCACTATCACAATTTACTTGCTCTGCATTGTTTTTTGCGATTGTGGTATTCCTCATGTGTGACATTTTGAAGGTTGGCTAGTTGGTAAAATGGGAGGTAAACTAAAATGCAAAGAGTGTACAGTCTATAAATGGAAGAAAGAGGCCAAGATCTAGGATAAACACAAGGAAGGTGCATTCACTGATTACATAGAGAGACTTCATGGCTACAACAAAGACATCTCCAAGGAGTTTGCTGATAGTTGGGATAACCACAATGTGACTATTTGTGGTAAGTCTTTCTGTGTAACTAAGAAAGTTATTTCTGATATTACGGGTCTTGAAATTTCTGGGTTGAAATTCTAGAGAGGTAGGGTTATGGCCCAAAATGTGGCTAGAATGTATCCTAAGACTCTAGGAGAAAGAGGTCTTCTTGTGAAATAGTCTGGTGATTATGTCTTGTGTTGTCATATGAAGCTCTTCTGGGCAAAAATTGTCAAAGCCCTTATGCAATATTTTATGCTTGAGGGTCGTTATACTAGGGTTTATAAATTCCATTTTATGCTCATAAATCATTTTCATTACAAGAGGAAAATCTCATTACCCTACCTTATGCTTTAATCTCTTGGTAATAGTATTATGGAAAATAGGAAGAGTGTTGAGAAGTTGATCCTTCACGACGGGCTTATTCTTCTAATTTACAAGTATGCTAAATTCAAGCTTCAGGATAACACCCAAGTCTCTGGTAAGATCAAGGAGAAGAAGATTAAAAGACCCATTATAAATGATAGTAACACTCCCAAAAAGGAGAGGAAGGGAAAATCAACTAATGATTTAGTAAAAACTGTAAAAATTCTCACAGAGGAGACTAGTATGGACACGGATAATGAAACTGAGGCCAAGGAGGAAATTGAAAATATAGACATGGAAGAAGCGTAAAAATTCCTCTCTGAGGAAGCTGGTATGGAAACTAAAGATGATACTGATACCCAGAAAAATGATATTAGTGAGTCCTCTTAGGAGATGGAAAGAGACAATGTTAGCAATGCCAAATCTAAGGATATGGACACGAAGGCCCTAAAGATAACAATGCTCTTGAGGACACTAGTATACAAGGTGAAGTGAGAGATACCTCCCCTATAAAGAATTCTATAGATTCCCTACCTAAGACTCAAGTGGAGGTTAGTTTCTTACCCCAGAATGCACCTATTTGGGTGAACTATGTTAACTCTCCATCTAAAGAGGGCACGATTTCTAGGGATACTTCTAAGAAGATTGAGGTGAATAAAGAGGAGGGAAATGACAAAGAAGATAAAGAGGATTCTGGAGGTAGCTAGGAAAATGAGACAGAGAAGACCCAAGAGACTACTAGGTTTATGCAGGTGGTGAAAGAGCGGGAAGAGATGGACTATCAGATGAATTTCTAGCTGCTTGAAGAAATCAAAGACATAAATGTTAAATATGATGAGCTCCAGGACAGAGTGAAAAAAATTTCTCTATTGCTTGCTAAGATCGTGCATATGGGTAGAAATGAAGATGAGACCCAAGCTGAAGATGTTGAAAAAATTTTGTTGGAGAATCTTGAACTAAAGATAAATGCGGTGGTCAATTTCCACCTGCAGGCTACTTCCAGCCGTATACAGGGTATTGAAGACACCCTCAACAGAATCATGAAGAACAACTACGAGGGCATGAAGGTGACTGACAGCAATTTGAGGGCTCTTCCCTCTGTGCTTGATGGGAACTCTATGCCTATTGTAGTGGATGATGATGTTGCTAAAGATTCCAGCAATGCTGGCCCTGGAACTCATACTAGAGCTAGTGCTAAAAATATGAAAGTTGTTAACACTAAGGAAATCAATGATCTCAAGGAGGCTATCCACCAATATAACTCGCTGATGGCTAACTCTGCAAAGATTATGGAAAAAGAGACCTATTGGTGTTGATCCTTGGGATCGTGTTTTTTTTGTCTACTTACCTTCTTTTTGCTGGTAGTTTGTGTTGTGGGGCCTTCTATTGTCTCCATCTCTTTCCCCCAGCTGTTCCTTTTTGTTGTTTTGTTTTGTTTTGTTTTGTTGTGTTATTTCCTGCTTATCTTTTTCTCTAATTTGTACAGGGTTATGATTCCCTTCAAAATTTGTTTTAACCTCAATATATTTCTAAAATTTAAAAAAAAAACATTAAAAAACCAAATTAACAAGTTGGGGGGTCTCAACCCAACCCCACATCCTTTGTAGTCCCTTTATTAAAAGGGTTGTTACGGGCCACATGGGCTCTACGGCCCCCGTGGTCCCCTCCATGGGGTCCCATGGGCCCGCAAGCCCACAGGCCTCCTCTACGGCATGCGGTACACCCACAGGGCCCATAGGGAGCTACCGCGATACTCCTGCGTGGAGGCCCACGGTGGTCGAGGGTGTGGTGGCCCCCACCACCACTTTAAACTTTAGTTTAAATTTTTTTTATAAAATGTTTTTTTAACTTTTTTGTTTAAATAAACACTTTGCATATATTTATTTATTTATTTATTTATAATTTATTCTTTTTAATTCTGTTGAAGAAAAATAAAAACCAGACTGGAATTTTTAATAAATAGCAATAGGGGTATTTTTAAAATTTAATTCTAGCAATATTGGCAATAACTATTTCTTTTAATAACAATTTGATTTAAAGCCTATATTTTCCATAGTATGGCATTTTTTAAACCAAAAGCCCTAAAGGTAATGAATAATGATATTATCCAAAACATGCAATTTGATGTAAACAATAATAACATTCTAAATCAATATTTATTTATTAAGAGATTTTTCTTTTTCTTTAAGCATGCAAATAACCCTAACTATCTTGTTTCCTTGCAGATCTAAACCCAGTTCTGGCAAGAACCTAATGAGGGAAAAAAATTCTTTCCAAGGAAAGCAAACTCACAGATCTGAAAGTTCTCAATCCATTTCGATGAAAATCACAAATTTTCTCTCAAAGAAAACATTTTCACAAATTGAAACCCTAAGACAATTATTGAGAACTAAAATCATTCCAATTGAAAACCCTAATGCCCATCATGCATTCAATACCATAAACTGAAACCCTTATGCCCAAAATCATAGATCTGACATGCAAACATGAAGGAAAGCACAAATTTGATCTAAGAACACATTTCTTCAATTTAATCAATAAAATTATCAAATACTCAAACAAGGAAGATCAAACAAAGGATCCTAGCTTTTCAGATGCATAGAAGATGGGGATCTGAAAGCTAGAATTGATAAGGAAAAGATCCTACCTTAATAACTGATGAGAGGAAAAAATTTACAAATCTAAGCAATGAAGAATTCAAAAATGCTCCTAAGCTCTCCTCAAATCTCCAATCACCCGATTTCTCCTTCTCCATGATTGAACAACCTCCAAAATGGCTTTTAATCCAAGGATATAGAAAACCAAGCAATTAGGTTTTCAAAAAGTGAAATCCTAAAGAGAATATAAATTATCTAATTAATAATTAAAAGAAATTCTTTATTTTCAATTTTCACTTAAAGCATGCACATCTCAACTTTATAATATAAACACAAATTCATAATTAAAAATGCATGAGAATATATTTCAATTAAATAAATCAATTAATCATGCAACTTAAAGTATTATTCAATAATTCAACTTTGCACAATTAATTACAATAATTGAATTTAATATTTATTAAATCTCAATTATTTAAATCAAGACTTAATAATTAAATCAATTAATTAAATATAGGCATTTAATTAATATTTGATTATTAAATAGCCATATATTTAATATATCAATGTTTTAACCTTATTAAAGGTGTAATAATTAACATTAATATTTACCATAAATATTCATTAAATAAAACAAGCCAAAAGAATCATTAAATCAACTAAAAACCATCTAAATAGATAAACCAACTAAAACAGAAAAACAACTGAAATGGAACCACAAACATACACAGATAGGCTCACGAATCCACATCACTTGACAGATTCAAATAGGATAGTCAATCAGATTCTTGTCCAGTCCTAGGAAAAAATAAGGGTTTAGGGTATGGATTTGGACCTGATATTATCTCCTCTCTCTTACCATTGAGATATTGCGATAGGGAACGCTCACTCCTGCCAATTTAGGTAAGACGTAGCCTGGTACCTGCAATATTGTCATCACAAGGACAAACATACATGCATATAATATAACAAAAAATGGTTGAGACTAGTTTATCGTGTGGATCTCATTGAAGAAAGTAACTACGACTCTATCTCACACCATACCAAACACATCAAACAGTAATGTAAAACAAAACAATGATCCATATGCATACAGATTTAGGGTTAGCACTGTCAGAAATCCATAATCAAAATGACATCATAGAATATACATAAACATCATGAAATAACCATAAATCACATGCAATTATAAGATATAATACACTAAGCAATGAATCCATAACATAATTAAATGTAATACATAGATATCCTCAAAACCATCTGAAATAACTAACACATACATACTAGGGTATAAAAAGAGTTCAAAAACTGACACAGACAGGCAGACTGAGGGGTAGGTATTACAAGAAGACACCATCCACAAGATCATATCATTGGAGATAAAAGAGCAAACATAACATGACAAGAAGTAAGTTCAGAGTTGACACTTGTTTAATTTGTGAGTTTGAGCCTAAGAATGTTAAAGATGCATTAGAAAATGAAGAATGGTTTAATGCTATGAATGAGGAAATTGAGAAGATACATAAAAATAAGACATGGACATTAGTACTGAGACCGAGTGATAAAAATATCATTGGCACAAAATGGATTTTCAGAAACAAATTAAATGAAGATGGGAATGTAACCTGAAATAAAGCAAGATTAGTTTGCAAAGGGTATGCACAAGAAGAAGGAATTGACTATGGAGAAACTTTTGCACTAGTTGCTAGACTTGAAGGAGTAATAATACTACTTGCATACGTTGCATATAAAGGATTCAAGGTATATCAGATGGATGTAAATTCTACATTTTTTAAGGGAATATGAGAAGAAGAGGTATACATTGAACAACCTGAGGGATTTGTTGATCTTGATCAGACACACATGGTATGTAAGTTACACAAAGCTTTATATGGACTGAAGCAAGCACCAAGAGCATGGTATGAAAATTGCATTCTTATCTTATAATTATTGGATTTATTAGAACAAGTGAAAACAACAATTTGTATTTAAAAGGAGGAAATGATGATAAGACACTTATTGTTGAAATATTTGTTGATGATATCATATTTGGAGGTAATGATAACTTATGCACTTCATTTGCTGATGAAATGAGGAAATAATTTGAAATGTCGATGTTTGGTCAGATCAAACTTTTTCTAGGATTGCAAATTTTACAAAAGACTGCGGGTATCTACATTACTCAATCAAAATAGATCAAGAAAGTACTAAAGACATTTATAATGGAAGAATCAAAACTAGTCAGAACACCTATGGTGACAGGATGCAAACTGACAAAAGAAGACAAGACACCTAAGGTAAATCAGACCCTATACAGATCTATGATTGGTAAATTGATGTATGTTGTTTACACAAGACCTAACATTACACATGTAGTTTGAATAGTTGCAATATCTTTAGCTAACCCCAGAGAATCACATATGACTAATGTAAAAAGAGTTTTTAGATATTTGAAGAATACTAAGGATTATGGACTATGGTATAAAAGAGAAGGAAATTTCAAATTGAAAGTTTATATTGATGTTGATTGGGCTGGGACTATAGATGATAGAAAGAGTACTACTGGTGGAGCACTCTTTATTGGACAAAGACTAGTTACTTGGATAAGAAAGAAACAAGGATGCATATCTCAGTCAACTGCAGAAGCAGAGTATGTTGTTGTTGCTGCAAATTGTTCTAACATAGCAAGGATAAAATAATTGTTGAAAGGAATGAATGAGGAGATCACTGAACTAGTGATGGTTTATTGTGATAATACAAGTGCTATGAATATTTCAAAGAATCCTTTGATGCATGCAAAGACAAAGCACATATCTATAAAATATCACTACTTAAGGGAACAAGTACAAGACAAACAAGTAATACTGGAATATGTAAAATCAAAGGAACATCTTGTAGAGATATTCACAAAACCATTACCGAAGGATAAATTTGAATACTTGAGAGGTATACTATGGGTTTTTCCCTTATCTATTTATAACTAAGCTGATTAGGAGGTTGCATCAACCTACATGAAATCATAATATCAATCATGTTTATGCAAAGATGAATCAAACTGACATAGAGATATCCGTACACTGAAAGGTACCTGTTGCACTAAAAATTAGAGATATTTTATTTGGCTACTGAAGAGCTGCATATTTTTCTTTTTCGAATTGTTGTCAAAGGGAGAGATATATCAATGAAATATAGAGAGAGTTGATCAATGAAATATCTACTCAATTGAGAGAGTATAGAGAAAGGGATAGCAAAGACATGTCTAATCTACAGAGAGATTCAAGAGTTCAAACATCAAAACTACAGGGAGAGTCTCTATGATGAAATTTATTTTGTTTATACTGACACGGGTTATATTCAAGCTAAGGAGAGCTACAAAATTGTTGCAATTGTAGAACAAAAGTTTGGTATTTTTTTTGTATGGCATTTTATATTTAATATTTTAGTGTGTTTTCATCAATGCCAAAGGGAGAGATCGATGAACTACAACTAATTATATGTTTGAAGTCATTTGTTGATATTCAACTGAGATGCAGAAGTGATGATAAACATAAATCAGCTAATGTATTGTCATTGATGTCAACATTTGAGTATTATTATGGTGGAAAACATTTGTTATGATTTGAAGATCTAGAACAAACAATGTTTATGTGGTCGGTAAATGAAGAGTTTTGTATACATCGAGAGACAGTAATAACCGAGTAAAACATAGTGTATACCAAGCACAGTTATAACTGAGCTAGGGATTTCCAACACAACATGGTTAATAGTAAGACTAAGAAATTAATTCAAATTAAGGCTGACTTGGATGCTGAGCTGGTAATTGATGATTTTGAGGTAAAAGATAAAGTTTTTTATTTGATCAAATGGTTATGAAAATTTAAGGAAGATCAGACAACGGAGCTTGAAACGTGTTTTTCACACAACTGCCAAAGATGGATCAAGTAGGAAAATCAATGTTGGAGATTAAGTGGCAAGATCTGAAGGATGAAAATTAAATGATACATGATGTCTATATAAGAGAAAAGAGATTCATTTTGAATCGCATCATGCACACCTAAAGCGCATACATGCGATTTTATGCATGATCAATCAAACTGGTTAAAAATAGAACCAAGCATTTTCTGCACACATAACTGAACAAAGAAAGGAAATACCATTACCGACGAGAACAAGTATGAAGTATTAGATGAATTTAAGAAGTACAAATTGATCAGAGGTATTATGTACTTAGCATAGATCTGAATATCTACAAATCAGAGTTGTATTTGAATCAGATCATTAATGTATCAATTTAATCATTGTTATAGATAAATATCATAACCAGGTAGGATAGCAAAGTCTTTATTATAACATTTAGATAATGTTGATTTTTTAATTTTTTACCCCAAAGTGAATGCATGGTCAGGAGAGATAATGTTAGCTTTAAATCCTCTAACAAGGTCACATTTAATAGTGTGCATTATAACCTTTAACAGGGTTGGCTCGTCATCTAGCTCACTTCAGAAGAGTGAAAACATTTTGGGTTACTGGTCACAGGTGGTTTTTCCCTTAGAAGGGTTTCCATGTTAAAAATCTATGTGTCAATGTGCATTAATGTTGTGGATTGTTATTTTACTTTACACTTTATTTTATTGACTAAGATTGGTAATTATAGTATTAATTTACTGACACTCAGTAAACACTATTGATGAAAGTTTAAGTTTAATATATTTTCACCGAGTTTATTTATATGATTGAATCTGTTTTGGTATACATCTGGAGAAATTTGGGACTATAGGATAATTTGTGAGGAAGCTGATTCTAACTAATTCACCCCCCCCCCCCTCTNAACTAATTCCCCCCCCCCCCCCTCTCAATTATTCTAACACCTCCCTAAACTTTTGAACCAATTTGTACCTTTTGAACCACTTTAAACATTGGTTCTGTAATGCCCCGCTAGGGAACCCAGGAGAACTAACCTAAACTTGACACTGAGTTAACAGGATAATTTTTTTCTAAACATTTACAAACAATAATGATAACAATGCGAAAGTAATGCAATGAGATACACAACATACACATGAGAACAACTCATACACAGATATCAATCCTTGAGGGTTCCTTGACGTAGAATCACTTAAGCAAGATAATCTACGAATAACAATTATAAAGAACTAACATAAAAGATATATCAAATGAATCCAATAATATACATCTCATAACTCACATCCTCTACACATGTCATAGGGTATGTAGTATTCACTCTAATACAAGATCACAACTGATACGACAAGATCAAAACCTCCTAGATAAACATGCTGAGTATAACATAATATATCCTCCAAAGGATGTCAACCAATAAACACATATGGTACAAATATACCACTCATAAAATTGAACCAGTATCCAAAGGAATCAGAAGATAGAACTGCAACATGGATCATCCAAGCAAGAAGAAGAACCATCAGATCTCAATGGTAATAAGAATCACTACCACCCGACCGTGTGGAACCAAAGGTCCACTCCCATCGTGCTAAGGAGATAATATTAGGCCCACTCACACGGGTATACAACATGAAGACAATCAAAGGTATACAAGTCATCATAAAGAAACACATAGGAAGATCCTAGAAGCTTTTTGATCACAACAAGAAAGACTAAAACAATAGCATAAGGATGGAAAGATCGAGACAATTTAAAATCCAAGATCATACGAGGTACATCATCCAAAGATAAAGGAATATGCATAAGATATCAAAATCACCAACGCAAACCATATACTGAAACCAAAAGCCAAGTGTCCAAGATACAACCATAAAAAGGTACAACAAGACCTATGGAGGAGACTTGGGCTACATGCTATGGGAGTGTCATCACATGGTCATATACTTAAGTTACCCAAAACTGGTCTCTATGGACCCCGGACCCTCAAGCATCATCTAGTTGAGTTTACCCTAGACTGGTCACTCTAGACCTCGGACGCTCAACATGCTAACTAATCTTGTATTTAATGTAATCCCCAAGTTTTATTATTAAGTTATCACTTATTATTCAACTTACAATAGGTCACCCTGGACTAGCCTCTTTGGGCCTCAAAATCCTATTGTAAGCCACTCCCTAAGATGCACCTAACTAACCATCCCCTAAGCTTAAGGTCATAAATAATCTCATGACTCATACACAGGTTCCTACCCATATAGGAACTATTGGTACTCAATTACCCATAACAACATGAGATATACTCAAAGGTCACATGACATAAGTATAGACGTACCAGGTATAGGGAAGACAATCGAATAGACATAACGCTATAAAAGACATGCACTGGAAAACATGCAAGACACCATGCAGAATCACTTTCCAAAACCCTAACAAACAACTAACATGCTAAAGTTCATCACAGAAGGAACACCCACATCATTTCAATTACATCTAAATTAAGCATTCATTGCATGGTAAAGCATAATTCCAAAAGAGGCTAGTAAAAATGCATGATATATATAACTCGAACAAGCAACATCATAGTTAATTTAGTTAACCGCTTGACGATAACAAAATTATTAATTTAAAAGAATAAAATAAAACCCTTCCAATGATTTAATCAACAATACTAAATCATTACAAAACAATCTTTTTTTTAAAAAAGGTTTTAATTAAAACTAATCATCAAAATTAAACCTACATTACAACTAAATTTAACCATATATTTAAAATGATTTAATTTAATTAAAATCTAAACTAAAAAGAAAATTTAAATATTATATAAACTTATCTTAACTTAAATTAATTAAAAATTTAATTAACTAAAAAAAATTTAACAAACCAAAACAAATAAAATAAAATAAAGTGAAACACTTTATTGGTGGGGGGGGGGGGGTCTCAGCCCCGCC
>MU224267.1:8175869-8200932 GCA_018584345.1 Thuja plicata
TGCAATAATTAACATTAATATTTACCATGAAAATTCATTAAATAAATCAAGCTAAAAGCATCATCAAATCACCTGAAACTCATCTAAATAGATAATCAACTGAAATAGACAATCAACTGAAACAGAACCACAAACACACAAACAGGCTCACAAATCCACGTCACTTGACAGATTCAAATAGTAGGGTAGTCAATCAAATTCTTTGTCCATCAATAGGACAAAATATGGGTTTAAGGTATGGATTTGGACCTGATACTATCTCCCCTCTCTTACCATTGAGATATTGTGATAGGGAACACTCACTCCTGCCAATTCAAGGAAGACGTAACCCGGTACCTGCAAACCTATCACCACAAAGATGAGCATACATGCATATAATATAGCAACCAATGGTTAAGACTAGTTTATTGTGTGGATCTCACCGAAGCAAGTAACTATGACTATGTCCCATACCATATCAAGCATGTCAAACAGTAATACAAAACATCTAAATGATCCATGTGCATATAAATCTAGGGTTAGTATTGTCAGAAAACCATAATCGAAATGACTTCCTAACATATACATCAACATCATGAAATAACCATAAATCATATGCAAATAGGAGATATAACACTCTAAGCAATGAATCAATAACATACTGAAATGTGATACATAAATATCCTTTAAACCATCTGAAATAAACCACACATACATGAAAAGGCCTAAAAGAGTTCGGCAACCGAACCAAAAAAGCAATCTCAGAGGTGGGTATTACGAGTTCAAACTATTTCGGCATTTTGAAATGGTTTGTGCAAAGAAAGTGGTGGAGCCTAGATGACATGCACGGCGGTAATTGCTAAAAAAAATTGAAGTTGACATTGAAGCAGTTTTTTCACATAACCATGATGATGTCACTAATAAAGAGTTGTTTTGAAAATCTTTGTTTCAAGGTTATAATGAAACGGTGCCACATGTACAAGTCATTAAATGTGAAGGTAAGTGGACAGGCGCGTGAGGTCAGGTGCAAAAATCTAAGGAAGGTATTTGTGTGGGAAATTAATGATCGTTAAGTAAGGGAATTAAAGGTGAAAAGACATCCATTTATGGAAAATTACCTTGAGCTATCTTGTCATATATTTATTTTGGTAGAGACATTATTCCTGTAATCTTTCTCTTATAAATTATCCATCAAAATTGATGTTTTAAAAAGGGCTCACATTCTACATGGTAAACTCATTCTTATTTTAAGTGTAAGCTGTGAAGGGTTCTAAGCAGATGATTCTAGTGTTTTAGTAAGAGTGGTTTACTATTGAATCAAGGTAATTTTTGATAAACCTCCTTATGCAGTTCTCAATTCTCAAACAGATTCTCTTCAAACTTGATCCTGGTGTGTGGTTGTCAATATGCAATCTTCTCTTGATTTCTTTGGAAATAGTGTCAGTTTGAATTATAGGGGTCCCTTGTTGACTGATATAGATTTAAAAGGGGTCAATGTAGAGGCAATATGTACTAAATTATAGGAAACTATGGAGAAAGAGCATGTAACTAATTTCCTAGATAGTGGTTTACTACAAGCTGCAACTTTTCCTCAAGTGTCTATAACTCCTGACTTGATCCAAGAATACGTAAATCACTATGATATTAAATCCTAGTGTATTAGGGATAATGATGGTAAATTATCGCTTCCAATTACCAAAGATACTATGATGTCTATTTTCAAAATACCTAATGAGCCATTTGCTAATTTTACTCCCACTTATTCATATGATAAATTTAGAGAGGCCCTTGAGAAAAATCGCTCATGCATTAATCGCAATTGGACGAAAATGTTTTATAAAGGTGGGTCTTGGCTTCCCAAGGGTTTGAGTAAAAATCATACGAAATCCCATGTCCATGACCTAGTATTCATGTTGCATAGAGTCAGGGGTTCACCCGAGGCTTTATTGTTTGAAGACTAGATGTATCATTTCATTGACATCATTTTGGCGGGAAAAAAGTACTTAGACTAGGTCGAGATTATAGATAGTTCCATGAGAGAGCAGCTAAAGTTAACACAAACTATTAAGAAATATTTCTTTACGTCTTCCCACCTTGTATATTATCTGGCATGTACCCAAGATCTATCATCCTTACCTCATGAACCAGGGATCAGAATGTCTTGATATATCATTATTGTCCCCTACTACAGAGAAATCAAGTTTTGACAGACTACAAGAAGGTTCATGATGTCTACTCTGGTAAACTGTGTTTTGAACTAGCTGGGATGAAAGAACAAATATTTTCACCTAAGGCCTTGCAATTGGCTCAAGTTTATGGTAGTGTGTTTATTCAATTTCCTAGGTTCACCTGCCTTAGGGTGGGTGGTTTTGATGAAGAACCCCTAAAATTACCTAGGTTTTCCCTAGACTGGTTTGTATTAGCTGAGATTTGTCAGCATCTTGTGATGGTGATAAAGAAATTTTTGCCTGAAGATAAATGGAATAGTTTATTTCCTCTTGAACTTGGAAATCTCTCATGTAAGAGTCTAGAGGATGCTATAAATATTGGAGTATATTTGTGCGGGTTTGATTTCAAATTCTACCATGAGAGAAAAGATTTTGATAATAAGGGATTTTTCAGGAAAGTCTTGGAGATGGAGGGTTATTTATACCTTTATCTCACCTAGAAGATTGTTGGGAAGATTTTTTAAATGAAAGGGAAGTTCAAAACAAAGATAATTCCATGTTGTTGATGAATATCACCGCATATCATTTGAAATTAGACATTAAAGGAGTCTACAAAGATGGTTCATGGATTGTTGAACCTGAGTACTTGAAACAACCAAGGGTGCCCTTACCTTACATCAATTGGTCTGAACCAGAAGAATATTATATCTTACAGAGAACCACGCATTTCATTGAGCTCACCAAGATATGTCTAACATAAAGAAGGGATTTCCGCACCTCGCATTCAATCTGAAGATCCAATTCTAGAAGTTCCTTCCTCCCCTGATGCTCATATTATCTTCTCTATTGATTATAAAGGTGGTAAAAGGAGTTAAAAGACTTTGATTTATGAACTACTTGAAATTTAGCCTATTGTACAAAGGACAAGGTCCAAGACCAGGCTCACAAAGCTGGATAAAATGGCCTCTCAGAGATCAGTTTAGGTAAATATTGACATTGAAAAATAACATGGCACAGGTCTGATGGGTAGTGAATCACAAGTATGATATATTTTTGACAACATCTCACAGGTCATGGATACCATGAGTATGCCAAAAAATGATTTAGATAAGACTAAATTACCTCAATCAGTACCTGATTCACTGACAAGTTTAGTAAGTAAAAAAAGGATCCTTGTACCAATTTCCCTACTTGTTAAAGATATGGTGAACAAATATTCATCAAAAACTCCAAAGACCAAAAGAATGAAAAGTATTTTTTGGCTAATTATAGATGCTCAATCAGAGGAAGATATAGCTAAGATTGTCGTGTATAATCCCAAAAGTAGTTCTACAGAACTAAGCATGAATATTTTGAAGTTACAAAAATGGGCTTAGTAATATATAACCAGGAAACCAAGGAAAATTGGTTGGAACAATCTTCTCAATATATGCTTTCTCAATCACACAAGGATGTCAAATGGAAAAGAGAGTTGAAAAAGATAATTAATACTATGGTAGAATACATTAGTTCTTTAGATAGTTGTGGTGGCTTCCTCATGGTTCAATCTTCTCAATGCTTTCATCCTAATTCACCAGACAGTTGAAGGATGATGAATCAATTTCAGTGCAGTAAGGCCATAGAGGCATCCATGGATGAATGGGTGGATAGCATACTAAAGAAAGGGAAAGATTTCTTAAAGCAATCTTCTATGATTTTTAATGATTTTGATGCTCTATTAAGTGAAGTTCAACCTCAACTTATGGCTTGGGAGGCAAAAGAAAGAAAATGGTCTGCAGATGTTGCACAGGTCACATACGTAGAGATGTATTGTGTAGAGAAGTTCATGGTGGAGAATACTCTTAAATCAACAGATGTCAGCATATTATACATAGTTAAAGAAAACATGAACTGGATATTCTCTATTTTTGATCCATCCATCACTGAAGTCTGAAGTATGGAAGCGTGGATCAAAGGAGTGTATAGTGAATTTATCATAGATATGTGAGTCATAAGTCCTAATAGTGTAGCTTAGAATGAAGAAGGAAATATTGACATCAAACTTCTGATAAAATCTTTTAAAGAGGATTTGAAAGAAATCAAAGAAACTTATAATCCTATGCCTGCAAATCTCACAAAGGTGGAACAAGTTGAGGCTATGTTTATTCTCTGCATGGGACATTTGCTAGGTTATACAAAGCAAATCACTAATATGAAATTGGATCGTGACATGTGGAAGATTCAGTTGCTGAGCTTGAGGAATTTGAGTCACAGCATAGTATAAGAGTTCATAGGCATCTATCACGGTTGGAAGCTGGCATTTGGAGTGACTAATGACAAGGATCAAGATGAGGATGGAATTAACAATTCCCCTAAATAGTGCTCTTTCCTTTTTATTTATCTTTGCATTTCTTTGAACTTGGGAGACATGTCTCCTTTTTAAACCTTTTCTATTATTTTAAAATACTCTGGTTAACCGTTAAGGAGGTTGGGCTTTTAGGGAGACCTCCTTAACATTGAAAACTATATAATTTGATCAAGAAAATAGTTTCAGGGGTTAAAAGAAAGAGGGAAGAAGAGTCAGGATTGTTTTGCTCTTTTGTAGTAGATACAGTGTAGTAGTTTCTCCTTGATGGTCATACTAGAAACTGAATCTATATCTATTATTTTGAAAGATATTTTTTGTGATTGAACTTTGAATCAATGCAATACTCTTAAATTCTATGAATTCAATCTTAATTTGTGTTATTTATGGTTTAATTGTGAAACATTACTTTTGGAATGTTTTTCTTTCCATGAATTGTTCTGACCTCGTGAGATAAATGTTTGATGAGCTTTGGTATTGCTATTATCTTCTAATAAAGAAATTTAGAAATCACTCAAATTCTTGAAGGGCTTTGTGATCTTCTTGACTTTTGTTTTACTTTGATCATTTAGTGAATGGCATCTCATCTAAGAATGAATGGTGTTGTCCTTTTTCTTGTTTTTGGGTTAAAAAAAAACACATATATTGTAGTTTAGGGATTCATTACATATCCAACAAGGGAATTGTACCTCAAGAAATTCAAAGGGAGGCTAATAATCAAGTCTACCCAACTGTTGTGAACCAATTTTATCTTCAAATTTAGGGTAATAGAGGTTATTAATAATTGAATATCAAGTAGACAAATTTGTTTTCTAATACAATACAATAAATATATGTTAAGATCTACCTCATTTGAGGATTTCCAGCACTCTATTGTATCTGTTAGGAAACAATAGGTAAGAATGATTTGTGTAATAGAAACCTTCTCTGCTTGATTAGATCCTTTGTATCTCAAATAACATTCTTCACATTCTCCTCTAACACTCAACTGGACTGCACCTTCTATTTCTTCTTCCTTCTGCACTGACACCCGATCAACCCAACATGTTCACCATCTTCTTTTTCCAGTTTATACTATTCTTTCTCTCTCTTAGATTTCAACCACCATAGAAAAACCTAAAACATAATACCTTCTCAATCTGACCATACACTTGGCTTCATCTATCATAACTCTATGTTCAATTTGAATTTTTACTGACCACGTTTTTCCATCCTTAGATTCAATCAAGAAATTAAATCATTTCATTAACTATTTTCATTCTTGATCAATCAGCTTGCTCAAATAATCTTTGTACACTCACCTCAATGATATAACCATTAAAACTTTGTTTCCAGTTGTCCATGCACAATCTCCAATGAATTATGACAAGTAACATTTGACTATAACAATATTTTTAATCACTAATACTGATCAAACAGTTTGCCTCTTAGAAACTTAATACTTGTTCAAATATTGTTGTTTAACCTTTGAAATATCTCACATCTTTTCACCAAATGAATCATGGTTTTAGGATTAGCATCTAGTGGCTTCAAGTTGTGTGTGTGATTTTATGCACGTGTTAAGAAAGACACAACACTTCAATAGATCATTGCATTAGTGAAAACAAGGGTTAGCAAAGTATAGCAATCACCAAAATCAACCTATTGCTTCCTATCTAGGAGTATGAAAAATGACATAATAGCCCTCAGATTATGCATTTATCAGTGACATATACAACCTAGAATGAAAGATTCAAATGAAACTATAAAGCTTAAATATGATCAAAATCACAAGAAATATGCTTAAGAAATATGCATTTAAGCTCTAAGAATGAAGATTATAAAAATACAACTATTTGGAGATAAAAATAAATATGAATCCCTAAAAGCATGAACAACATAATACTACTCCTTCAACTCTCCAAATATGGGCAGCATAAGAATTCTTTCAACTCTTTAAAATTCAGGGCCATTTGTTCTCAAAATCCATCCAATTTATAGAAGAAATGGAGGAAGGGGAGAAAGCTCTAGAAGGGATGTCATTAATGAGGAGTGTGGAAGAGAATGTATAAGAGCCATTAATTCTTCATTTATGAAAGCATTAATGAGGTATGGGTGAGGGTTTAAGAAGCATGGGTGAGGGTTTAAGGTCAAGCTTGAGAACTTTTACTTTTGAGGGAGGGTTGAATTCCTAATCACAAAATTAGGAATGTGACAAGATAAGGGGTAGCTTAGGATTAGGATTAAGGCTTAAGATAGGTGATTAAGGAGATAGAGATGGGAGGAGAGAGAATGAAAGGAGGGGGATTATCTAATTAGGGTTAATTAGCTAATTAAGAAGAATTAGCATGTGAGAAGGGGTTGGGATGAGTTTGAACTCATGGTTGGGTAGTTGAGATTGGTTAGGTTAGATGGAATATTAATGAAATGAAATATATTTAATATAGTCACTCAATAGTAGGGATTTTAATTAATTATTTAAGCTTTTGATTGCTTTATAATAATTAATTAGGACTATAGCCAAATTGAATTAATTAGGCTAGAGGATTGATTTTGCAAGTGATGAGGTATAATTAGGATTTCATTTAATTCCTTTTAAATTGATTACCTTATCCATGTTTTGATTTTAATTTTTTGAATTGATTGGATTGGATTGGATTGGCTAAAGCAATTAATGTAAATTAGTGATTAAATCACTTAGGAAATTAAATTTGATTTGGATGAATTATGCCAGCCGATTGAAGAGTTGTCTTGACATAATTAGGGGTATGATCACACTTAGGAAAAATAGGGTCTATAGTCAGAGAAGACCAAATTAGGTTGGTTACATTTTCCCCTCCTTGAATTGATGTGCAAGCAGTACATTGATTCAAATAAAGTATTTGATGTTGACTTCAGAAAGTTTGAGAATTTGGCTCATGATCAAATGAAAATGCTTGATGAGATCAGTCTCGCACTTGATTGAACTAAACTAATAGAATTGACTTTGAACTTGATCGAACAAAGGTCAATAAACAAAGATCTTAAATATACCAATTCTGAACTTTGTTGTTGTCCAAAGATTGATAATACTAATTCTGAACTTAGTTATTGTCCAAAAGTCAATATGAAGCTGCTAGGAGCTTAATAAGAATCTAAGAAAAAGTAGACATAGGATATCCAACTTGTGAGAATCGAAGCCTTCAATCTGATAGTTCCAACTTAGTCAAGGAGTTGTCATGCCTTTATTTTTTTGATAACAAAGTCATTTTTAATGTTGTTTCAAGAAAAAATTTGATTGATGATAGTGTGATCATGCCCCCTCGGGAACGAAATCAAAGGAAAGATAAAAATCCCTCTTTTGAAATGATGTATCACTTGCATGGAGCAGGTAGGTCAAGAAAGAATGGATTAGAAGAAGTGAATAAATGAAGGTGTGTTTAGCGAAAACACATGTTTAAATCAAGTTAATCACGTTTAAAAGGTGAGTTTGATTTCGTTCCTGATAGATCAAAGATTTCAAGAATTGTGGATTATGTCATTAACTTGGATTTTGGATGAATCAAGAATAGATATGATTTTGATCTCAAGTTCTTATGTTGTTCTTTCAAATGAATCATGAAATCTCTAAATGCATCTATATGCAGACTCTTAGGACTATCACTGATTTGTATACATTGTAGCATGTTATCATCATTGGGAATTTGTTGTAACGGACATCACCTGATAGTACAACTGTCACTAATACCCACTGGTATCATGAAAGTATGAATACTATATTTATTGGATGCAATGTCAGAAATAGACTTAGGCGTCAAGGCATAGAAGCCAGGATGACAATTTAGTCACCTTCTTTTTATTATATCAGATTCTGTGTAAGTGTAATGTAAGATATGTGACCCGTAATGACCTTAAAAATTCATATCCTTGGGTACATCATGTAGCATACACCTTAGTGAGAATCTGATTTAGAAAATAGACAAGGAAATTGTATCAACCTCACCGTAGTTTACAGATAACAAAGATCAAGATATATGCGGCTATCCACTCATGTTGGCAGCTCTTACCATAAACATCCAAGTTAGGTAAAATTTATAGGATTATTTGGAACAATCACCATACACAAAAAACCAAGAAAATGTCATGCCCCCTATCCTTGCGACTCTTTGTCTTTGAATAGACATCATGGAGTAACTTGGAAGACACAAAAATCACCAATTGAGAATCAATCAAAGAAAAATTATAACTGCTTATATGCCCCATGTCAAAGCATCATCGAAACATAAAATAATTATAATCAAACCAATATCAAACTATGTGCTTAAGTAGTATTTGAGAAATACTATTGATTCATTTTTCAAGCGCAGTAGAGATTCATCAATCAAAATGTGGAATTTAAGCAATATGTGTTCCATGTATGTGTATAACCTTGTCTTTGTTTGCAATCCAATGTAGTGCTTAGGAACACCATTTATGTGAGTGCAATGTTTGTGCCAGATAGGTGGTTTTTGAAGAAAGACCCTTGTTTCATGAAAGTGACAGTTTGGTGCAAGTATTGAGAAGCATTGTGTTGGAAGTCAAACCATCCTAGGATGACCTAGCAAACACAACCTAACATCCTAGAAAAGATGCCCCCGGTGCAGAATGACTAATCCTAAGATGCAAACGCAAACAAATCCCAAGCAAGGATAAGACATGTGTAAGGAATCAGAGTCATCAAATAACATAGGTTTTAGGTATGAAAATTTAGCGTTGCCAGTGTATTGATAGATAGAGCATAGAGTGCGAATGACGCCTGTTTGCCAGGTTTTCACCACTCGGCAAAAAATTTTATTCTTTTGCTACCAAGATGCATGTTTTACCAGGTTTTCACCAAGGCACTTTTCTCTTTTTCAATTTTTTTTTTTTTTCTATTTTTGCTTTTTTGAATGTTTTTGTAGTATCAAGGCACCCGTTGCCAAGTTTTCAGCAAGGATACTTTTCTTCAGGACTTTTCCATTGTTTTTGGATTTCTTCAGGATCAATTTTCTAATATTTTTTTGTTATTTTCTAAAATTTTCACTGCATAGACTCTGCTAGCCAGTCATTAAGCATAGAACAGCTTCAAATGTAGAGTATTAATGGGATCTGGTAGAACATCTCCCTTAGGTGTAGCTAGCTGATAAAATCTAGTCCCAAAAGTTGCAGTAATGACATAGGGTCCCAACCAGTTTGGTTCAAACTTTCCTTTTTGTTCTCTATTAGGTTGGTATTTAGGATTCTCCTTCAGAACAAGATCCCCCACTTGAAAGTGTCATGGTTTGACCTTTTTATTGTACCCTTTTGACATGCGTATTTGATACACTTTCAGATGATCGAACGCCTATTGCTTGCGCTCATCAAGTAATTCTAATGCATTCACCCTATCGATGTGGTATTGTTCATCAGTAACAAGACCTTGTAAAGATACCTGCAAAGATGGGATTTCAACCTCAATAGGTAGTACTGCTTCAGAGAAATAGACTAGGGAAAATGGCATGGCTCCCGATGGTGTTCTGATGCTCTGTAGGCCCAAAGTGTCAGATTTAATTGTAAATGCCAGTCCCTGCCAGACTTACTCATAGTTTTGTGTAGGATATTGAGAATATTCTTGTTAGATGCCTCAGCCTGTCCATTACCTTGAGGGTAATAGATTGAGAAACAATGTTGAGTAATGTGAAATTGTTTGCAGAGATCTTTGATGTCTTGGTTTTTAAATTGGCCCCCATTGTCTGTTACAATTGAAGAGGGTATCCCATATCTACAAATAATGTAGTTCAAGATGAACATAGCCACCTATTTTCCAGTGGCTTTGATTAGCGAAATGACTTGGACCCACTTCATGAAATACTCAGTGGTCATAATTATGTATTTGTGTCCACTTGAATATTTAGGATATATTTGTCCAACCGAATCAAAGGCCCATTGCTAAAATGGCGAATGTGTTATGAATGGTATAATTTCTCTAGCAGAAACATGGATAAGATTTCTATGTGTTTGGCATTTATGACATGTCTTGGAAAATTGAATAGCATCTTTTTCCATTGTGGGCCAATAATAGCCTACTCTGAGCAGTTTCTTAGCTAATGAAAATCCATTTGAGTGTGATCCACATACACCTTTGTGGACTTCTTTTAATGAGCGATATAACTCTTCATTTTCTAAACATATAAGAAGTGTACCATTGAGACCTCATCTATATATGTTATTAGTAATGAGGACATAACGCAATGATGTCCTAATTAAGGCTCTTTTTTTTGTTTCTGGATAGATCATTAGGTATGGTTTGGTCAGTTAGGTAAGCGATGATCTTAGCATACCAGGATTGGTCTTGGGCGTTCAAAGCACAAATTACTTGGTATTTGGGGGTATCAAAGGTGGGGTAGGATAATTCTTCCACCAAGAATTCATAGCAAAATTGATGTTCCTCTAATTGTAACATGGATATTGTTGTAGCCATAGCATCTGTAGCTTTATTCTTTATTCTGGGTATCTACTGGAACATGACAAAGACAAAGTACTTCTTTAGGTCATCAACCAGTTTCTTGTAGGGCATAAACTTCTCATCTTTAGTTTGATAGTCTCTATTGACTTGATTAATAATGAGCTAGGAGTCACCATACACATGTAATTCCATAATCTTCCACTCCATGGCAAGTTTAAGACCATTTACCAGTGCTTCATATTTAGAAATGTTATTTGTGCATGGAAACATCAATTTGTAGGACTTGGCTATTTTGTAGCCTTGAGGAGTTATGAATAGAACCCCTGCTCCAGAGCCTTGTTGCGTGAAAGAACCATCAAAGTAAATCTTCCATGGATACTCAGTTAGATGCATAATTGTTTCATCTGGGAACTCAATTCTTAAAGGTTCATCATCTTGGAGTGGTGAATTAGCTAATTGATTTTTGAGGACTTGTCCTTTAATATCCTTTTGATTTACATACTCAATGTCAAATTCACTCAGAATGAGGACCCACTTTTCCAGATGTCCTGTTAAGGCTGTCTTGCTTAGGAGGTACTTCAAAGGATCTATCTTTGAAATGAGCCTTACTGTATGTGATATCATGTAATGTCTCAATTTGTTTGATGCGAAGACAAATGCTAAGCAAGATTTTTCAATAATGTTGTAATTGAGTTCATAAGATACTAGTGTTCTACTGATGTAGTAGATTTCTCTTTCCTTTTTAGCCTCATCCTCTTGTGCCAGCAATACCCCTAGTGACGTAGTTGTAGCTGAAATATATAGGAGTAATGGCTTTCCATGAATAGGTGCCATAAGAAAGAGAGGAGTAGCCAGGTACTCTTTTAATTCTTTCAATTTTTTTTCACAATGTTCATCCCATTTGAAGGTGACACCTTTGTGTAGAAATTTGGTAAAGGATTGTGCTTTATCTGCAAGTTGTGACATGAACCTCCTGATTGAATGGAGTCTCCCTTTGACAAGAGTATCAATATGGTTCCATTTCCTCCCAACATGGCAAGGCCAAAATATGACAAGTATATGGGAGAGACTGATCCACATGACCATGTGAGAGAGTTTTGTGCTCTAAGCATAGAGTACTTGCACGGACCTACCTACCTAATGAGGGTATTTCTGGGAAGTCTAGGCAAAAATGCTATGGAGTGGTTCTCCAAACTAACACCTAAGGTAAAATATTTTGAGGAGTTGACTCAACGGTTTATTCAACATTACTCCTACAATATACAGCATGACGTAACCATGATGGACTTGTGTAACACAAAGAAAAGAATCGGTGAATCCTTTACAAACTTTTTACAAAGGTGGAGGAAAATCTTTGCAATGTATTTAAGAGCTATTCCCAAATTAGAGAAGATGGAAATATTTATTAATAACTTGATACCTGAATTAAACTATGCATTGCAAATCTAGGATTCACCTAGATTTGATAGGATGATGAAGAATGCCATCTGTATTGAAGAAGTAATGGTTAAGAAAGGAGAAATCACTCTCCAAAGTGATAACAAATTTACCAACTCAAACAACAAGCCTAAATGGTGGAAACAAAACAATAATGTTGTTAAAAATGGAGTGGTAGATGCATCTAATGTTAATCCTAAACCAGAAGTGTTCAATCTAACGAATAGCATGCAAGCAAGTAAAGATGCCAATGTAAAAACCACAACACCTAAAGAAAACAATAAGAACAAGAGTTGACCATAGAATTCTAAACCTCAAAGAACATTCACTCCTTTGGGTGAACCTCTTGAGACTATTTTAAAGACACTCTTGGACAATCCTAGATTCAAAACCATGGGAACCAGAAGTCAAACCAAGATTGTGGGATGACAATTCTTATTGTCTCTTTCACAAAAATAAGGGACACAAGACTAATAATTGTCTTAAACTCAAACATGATATAAAAGACCTTATTTAAGGAGGTAAGATAAAAGTGGAAGGAAACACCACTAATGAATACCATACAGAATTTAACAAGCCATTCCCTAATTATGAGAAAGGGGAAGCATCTAAAGGAAAAGGAAATGAAGTAAACTACACCTACTCCAATAATGATAATGTGATCAACATTTTGGACATTAAATATGAATCAATTAATGTGATCACTATCAAAGGTGTTAAAGACACATCTCCCCAATCAAATGTAGTGACACAAAGTCAAGCACAAGTCACAATCAAAGGACCTAATTCCTCATCAAAACTAGAAACAACTTCCAAGGTACCTATTGTCACTTTTCCCAAACCAGCGGCAGTAAGACAAACAATTACCATTCCAGTAGCAAACTATAGCTTGGTGGATCAATTGCAATGAACCTCTGCTCAAATTTCTATCTTTGAGTTACTTAAAATCTCCTCGGTGCATAGGGAAGTTCTTGAACAAGCCCTACATTCAGCAAATGCACCAAAAGACATTGATGTAGAAAAATTCCAAGCAATGGTAAATCATATCTCAGCACCACATTACCTCTCTTTTTCAAAAGAAGATGACAGATCATTGACACATCTGCATAACCAACCTCTATACATTGAACTCATTCACAAATCTTGTGTTAGATGTGTATTGATAGATGGAGGTGCAGGGTTGAAAATTTGTACTCTCAATCTAATAAAGAAGTTGGGTCTTTCAGAACAAACCATTGATTCAAGAAGCAAGATAGTTATCAAAGCTTACGATGAAGAAGAAATATCATCTCAAGGCCTCATTGTTCTACCAATTAGAATAGGAATAGTTGAAATAAATGTGATATGTCAATTTCTTGATCTACCACTGGCCTACAACATACTATTAGGAAGACATTGGATCCATGAAATGCAAGCAGTACCATCTACTTACCACTAGTGTATCAAATTCCCACATAATGGGGTGGAAGTAACAATTCCTATAGATGCCATTTATACTTGCAACAATGTTAAAGCAGATAGTATGGTCCCTCATAACAAGGAAGTTCCAAAAGAAATTGTACTTGAAACTACTAAAGACATGGTTATGAAAATCTTTGGAAAGACCTTAAAACTTGAAGAAACTAGTAAGGGAGAATACAAGCTAGACATGACCCCATCACTGACAGAACTTCCAGTATCTCCAAGATCTTATGGAAAACCTTCCCCATCTTTCACACCCACTACATCTAAAGAACTAGAAATCCACAAAGCAACTGGTATGGTTAAAGAGTCTACCTCCCAAGAGGATGAAAAAGAAGAAAAAATAGTCTTATCTTGGCTTTACAAGGGAGAACCAAAAGAAAATGAGGTAAAACATGTAGAAATATCCCCAGAAAAATATGGTAAAGGATATGATCTTCTCAAAAAAATGGGATATAAGGGAAAAGGACCTTTAGGAGACAAAGGAAAGGGACTTGTTGAACCTATACACATGGAATTCAGAAATACCAAAGATAAAATAGGATTAGGTTTCAATAATGAATCTGAAAACCCTACTTCAAGAGATGGTGCAATCTTTGATAAATAAAGTGATGAAGAAGAAGAAAAAGAACTAGAACAATGAACCTATGAGAGATTATTTCATATTGGTACAGAGTATCCCGAATGTCAAGGAGAAAGATATGTACCTAGATTTGAGACACCACAAGACACTCATGTTCCTTTATTAACACAAGCTACTATTCAAGAAGTAGAGGAAACAATAGAAGACACTCCAGAAGTGTCATTGATAGAAACAACTATTGAAGACATACCCCAAAAAAAAGATTCACATCCTAACTAGGGGAAGTTGGTCACAATTTCACATGTCCTAGATTTACCAAACTTTGATCTACAAGGGGATAATAGGGTACATCGGGTGACTATTGTTGAGTTTCTAAATAGATCAGATGATGAAATAACAGACTCACATGATTATGAATGGGATGTCCTATCTAATGCTACCATGGAAATTGAAGTAGATGTGATTCATAATTTGGCACCTATATTTCAAAGAGGAGAGTTTTCTAACACTGTTGTTGTTCTAGAATCAGATGAGATACCATTACCTAGAACTCTTGATGAAGCAACTGGTGTTTTACTAGGTCTAGAGGACATTATGAGACTACAAAGAAATGAGTTTCATTTTGCTAAGAGAAGAAGAAGAAATCTCAACTGATGAGTCACTAGATTTAGGTCCACATATTACTAACAATGACCCTATTAATTACGGTTTTACTCTTGATGATCTAAACACTATAGAAATTCACCTAACAGAACATGTGTTGTCAATTAATAGTTTTGACACTGACGCGATGTTGTCCTTGCCAAACTCTGATTCATTATCCTTGATAAACCCTAACCTAATTGATTGGACTAATTCAGCTCCTACTCCTATCATGATCTTCCCTAATGACTACACTTTGGCTTGCTACCTCAATGCTTGTGAACCTTATCCTTCTTCCACCAATGCAAGGAGCGTGAACATGTCAGAGGAAGATATCAAGTTTCTCAATCACAATTTGAAAAATAAAAAGAAGAAAAGAATTGATGGTGAAAACCATGTTGTGGCAGTATCATATTCTAAAAAGGTAAAAATAAAAGACGTATCTGATGGTGAAAACCTCCCATAGGTGCCAAAAGATGGGATTCTTGATATCCTCCCTGAGCACTTTCAAGAAATATCTTTAGTTTTAATATAACTGACACAATCAGTTAACTTGGGCATCGCTGAAGTTCCTCATATTGTTCACCTAGCACAATCCTTATCAGAAGAGGAGAAGATACAATTCACTTAGTTCCTAAAAGAGAAAAAGATTAATAATGCACCATTTATCTATATTTCCTAGGATCAAACCCGTGAAACAAAAACTAAGAAAGATGCATCCTCATGTTGCATTACTGGTAAAACCAGAGCTAGAAAAATTACTGAAAGTTGGATTCATAAGACTCATCACTTACGTAGGATGGATTTATAATGTGGTACTAGTATCTAAAATAGATAAATCTATCAGGATCTATACATACTTTAGAGACTTAAATAAAGCATGTCCTAAAGATGATTTTCCACTACCAAACATTGATATAATCATAGATCTAACAGCAGGATATCAAATGTACTCACTCATGGATGGATTTTTAGGCTATAACCAGATTAAAATTGCTCCTAAAGATCAAGAGAAGACTGCATTTACATGCACATGGGGAAATTTTTGCTGGAACATTATGTTGTTTGGATTAAAGAATGCATGTACTACATACCAAAGAGCTATGACTACTATATACCATGATATGATGCATAAAAACATGGAGGATTGTGTGGACGATACCTTAGCTAAGTCAAAAGAAAGAACTAATCATATTGAAGACTTGCAAAAAATATTAGATCGCATGGAGCATTTTCAACTCAGGCTTAATCCAAAGAAATGTGTCATTGGGGTTCAATCAGGAAATTTTCTAGGGTTTATTGTATCAGCAAAAGGAATAGAGGTAGACCCTAAAAAAGTTAAAGCTATACTAGAAATGATTCCTCCACGCAACATTAGTCAAATGAGGACATTACAAGGAAAACTCCAATCAATCAAGAGATTTATATCACAACTTGCAGACAGAGCACAACCCTTTATTATATTGCTACATAAAGGTGTCACCTTCAAATGGGATGAACATTGTGAAAATAACTTCAAAGAATTCAAAGAGTACATGGCTACTCCTCCTATTCTCATGGCACCCATTCATGGAAATCCATTACTCCTATATATTTCAGCTACAGCTACATCACTAGGAGTATTGCTGGCACAAGAAGATGAAACTAAAAAGGGAAGAACAATCTACTATATTAGTAGAACACTAGTATCTTATGAACTCAATTACAGCATAATTGAAAAATATTTCTTAGCAGTTGTCTTTGCATTACATAAATTAAGGCATTATATGCTATCACATACAATAAAGCTCCTTGCAAAGATAGATCTGTTGAAATATCTCTTAAGCAAGAGAGCATTAACAAGACAACTAGCAAAGTGGGTCCTGATTCTGAGTGAATTTGACATTGAGTACGTGGATAGAAAGGCTATTAAAGAACAAGTTCTAGCATATCAATTAGCTGATTCACCACTCTGAGATGATGAACCTTTGAGAATTGAGTTCCCTGATGAAACAATTATGCATCTAACTGAGTATCTATGGAATATGTACTTTGATGGTTCTTTCACGCAATAAGGCTTTGGAGCAGGAGTTCTCTTTGTTACTCCTCAAGGTTACAAGATTCCTAAAGTGTACAAATTGGATTTTCCATGCACAAATAACATTTGTAAATATGAAGCATTGGTAAATGGTCTTAAACTTGCTATGGAATGGAAATTGTAGAGTTACATGTATATGGTGACTTCCAGCTCATTATCAATCAAGTAAATGGTGATTATCATACTAAAGATGAGAATTCAATGCCCTACAAACAACTGGTTGATGATTTGAAGAAGTTCTTTGTCTTTATTACATTCCAACAACTTCCCAGAATGGAAAATAAGGCTTCAGATGTTATGGCTACACTGGCATCCATGTTGCAACTAGAGGAACATTAGTTCTGCTATGAATTATTGGTGGAAGAACTATCCTACCCAGCTTTTGATACCCTTGAGTACCAAATCATTTGTGCTTTGAATGCCCAAGACCAATCTTGGTATGCTAAAATCATTTCTTACCTAACTGACCAAACTATACCCAAAGACCTATCCATAAATGAAAAATGAGCCCTAATTAGGATAGCATCATGTTATGTCCTCATTACTAATAACTTATATAGATGAGGTCTCAACGGTACACTTCTTAGGTGTTTAGAACACGAAGAGTCAGATCACGCATTAAAAGAAGTCTATGAAGGTGTATGTGGATCACACTCAAATGCCTTTTCACTAGCTAAAAATTTATTAAGAGTAGGCTATTATTGGCCCACAATGGAAAAGGATGCTATTCAATTTTCAAATACATGTCATAAATACCAAACACATGGAAATATCATCCATGCTCATGCTAGAGAACTCATACCATTCATAACACATTGGCCATTTTAGCAATGGGCATTTGATTTGGTTGGACAAATATATCCTAATACTTCAAGTGGACACAAATACATCATTACAACCACTGATTATTTCATGAAGTGGGTCAAATTCGTGCCTCTGATCAAAGCCACTAGAAAATAGGTGTCTATGTTTATCTTGAACTACATTATTTATAGATACGGGAAACCCTCTTCAATTGTAAAAGACAATGGGGGCCAATTTAAAAACCAAGACATCAAAGACCTTTGCACACAGTTTCACATTACTCAACATTGTTCTTCAATCTATTATCCACAAGGTAATGGACAGGCTAAGGCATCTAACAAGAACATTCTCAAATTCCTACACAGAACTGTGAGTAATTTTTGCAGAGACTGGCATTTACAATTAAATCTGGCACTTTGGGCCTATAGAACAAGCATCAGAACACCAACTGGAGCCATGCCATTTTCCCTATTCTATGACGCTAAGGTAGTATTACCTATTGAGGTTGAAATCCCATCTTTGCAGATATCTTTACAAGGTCTTGTTAATGATGAACAATACCGCATTGATCAAGTAAATTCTTTAGACTTAATTGATGAGTGCATGCAACAAGCATTCGATCATCTGAAAGTGTACCAAAAATTCATGTCAAAAGGGTTCAATAAAAAGGCCAAACCATGACAGTTTCAAGTGGGGGGTCTTGTTCTGAAAGATAATCCTAAAAAATAGCCTAACAAAGAATAGAAAGGAAAGTTTGAACCAAACTAGCTGGGACCTTATGTCATTGCTTCCACTTTTGGAACTAGGGCTTATTAGCTAGCTACACCTGAGGGAGATATTCTTCCTGATCCCATTAATATTCTACATTTAAATCAGTTCTACACTTGATGTCTGGCTAGCAGAGCCTATACTGTGAAATTCTCATAAAATACCAAAAAAATTAGAAAAATTGATCTTGAAGAAATCCAAAAATAGTGGAGAATTCCTGAACAAAGGTATCCTTGGTGAAAACCTGGAAAACAAGTGCATTGATACTACAAAAAATTTAAAAAATAGAAAAAATAGCAAAAAATTTGAAAAAGGAAAAAAGTGCCTTGATGAAAACCTGGCAAACGGACATCTTGATAGAAAAAATAAAAAGCTTTGCCGAGTGGTGAAAACCTGGAAAATAGGCATCACTCAAACTCTGTGCTCTATCTATCAATGCACTAACAACACTCAACCTTCATACTTGCACCTGTGCTATTTGGTGACTCTGATTCCTTACAAATGTCCTATCCTTGCTTGGGATTTGTCTGCATTTGCATCTTAGGAATAGTCATTCTACACTGGGGGTATATTTGCTCGCATGGTCAGTTTGCCTCTGCTAGGTTGTCCTAAGCTTCTTTTCTAGGATGGTTTGCCTCTCAAAATAGTATTTCTCAATACTTGAACTTAAACATCACTATCACAAACAAAGGTGTTTCTTCAACACCACCTACCTGTAACAGACATCAAACTAGTGTTTTTCAAAATCTAGAACTTAAACGAAGTAGTATTTTTCAACACTTTACTCAACCAGTGTTTCTAAATACTACATTGGATTGTAATTTTTGACATAGTTAATCTCACATATACTCAGACATGAAAACATATTGCTTATATTCCAAAATTACGATTGATGAATCTCTACTACGCTCGAAAAATGAATCAACAGTATTTCTCAATACTACTTAAACACATAGTTTGATCTTGGTTTGGTTATGATTCTTTTATGTTCCCATGATGTTTCATACTAGGGGCATCTAAGCGATTATAAAATTTCTTTGATTGATTCTCAATTGGTGATTGTTATGTCTTTCGAGTAACTCCATGACGTCTATTCATAGACAAAGAGTCATAAGGACAGGGGCATAACATTTTCTTAGTTTTTTACGTATGGTGATTGTTCCAAATGATCCTATAAATTTCATCTAAAATTGGATGTTTATGGTAAGAGCTTCCAACATGAGTGGATAGCTGCATATATCTCAATCCTTGTTATGTGTAAACTACGGTGAGGTTGAAACAATTTCCTTGTCTATTTTTTAAATCATATTCTCACTAAGGTGTACGCTACATAATGTACCCAAGGATATGAATTTTCAAGGTCATTATGGGTCACATATCTTACATTACACTTGAATAGAAATTGATTCTAAACATTAAAAGGAGGTAACTAACTTGTCGTCCTGGCTTCTATGCCTTGATTCCTAAGTTTATTTCTTACATTTCATCCAATACACATAGTATTTATACTTTCATGATACCAATGGGTATTAGTGACAGTTGTACTATCAGGTGATGTCTATTACACCAAATGCCCAATGATGATAAAATGCTACAATGAATACAAAAACCAGTGATAGTCCTAGGAGTCTGCATGTAGATGCATTTACAAATTGCATGATTCATTTTAAAAGAACAGCATAAAAAGGACTTGAGCTTAAAATAAATTCTTGATTCATCCAAAATCCAAGTTAATTACATACATCAATATTACTGATATAAATGTCATTGCATATCCATGACATACATTATGCATTCATAAATGAGAAAGAGAAAAGAAAAAAACAAAGCATTCAAGAATTGCATTTAATTTTACATCCTAAGTGCATCCATACATTTATTTGCATAAAGAAAATCTCAAAAACATTCATTTGCATATTCACTTAGTATCATTTGAAACCCATTCATATCAATAATGAATCAAATGAGCATAAATTATGTCATCACATATCTAATCTAACTCATTAAGAGACCAAGATAAACATAATCACATGTGCATCAAAAATCTAAACATCTATCAAATCATGTGAATCCATTAACATATCAAGGTTAAGAACAGCTATCTCAAATATATCAGATATGGAAATGATCAAAAAAGTGGAACTGACTACAAAAAGAGTATCAGAGTATCAGTATGAATTAGATATACATGTATAAATGTCAAAGTATAAAATAACGATCTTAGAAGGATCCATATATACAATGTAATCTCCAAATATGACAAAAATGCAATATCAGGTCTAACTGCCACCCTCTCCCTAATTTGGAGGAGGAGGAGGTGGTACAAATGGATCTGGTGGAGGCATCACCCACTCAAACTATTGTGCAATCCATGAATATGAAGGTGCTCTCTGACCCTCTGGTACTGCATCATGATATAGAGCATAATAGTATGTATCTCTTTGTCCCTAGTGTACCACAGTACGAGCCTGTGTGTGTGTCTCTGATCTTAGGCGCTCAACCTATGTGTCTCTATCTTCTCTAACCTGCTCAATCTGTCTCTCTTGATCTGCTAGAAGAGACTCTAATGTAGTGATTTGTGCTCTGAGCTTCTCTCGCTCATGCTCACACTGAGACAGTGCGTCACCATCTTGGCCTGGACCCATGCCTGTATCCTTCCCTGAAGGTCTATCCTGTGGCCTATCCTATGACCTATCCTATTGTTTTTGTCTTTGTCTCTGCTGATCTCTAGTAAACAAAGGACCTGGATCCCTCTAAGGAGCAATAAATCTAAGACAAGTTTTCCTACCACTCCTACTTTCATTGGTTCTCTCTCCCACCACACCTCCACCCCTATCATCAGCATCATCCTAATCATCCGGACCCTATCCCCTACCAAGAGAAGGGTGCCTAGCATCTATCCCATGTCTCCCACCATCTCTCCCCACAACTCCTCACTCTCTCTATGCTCCCCCTCTCCCTTAGAAAAGACACTCGTCAGTAGGATCATAATCTAGTGGGTCCTTAATTCAGGGAATAGCCTCATCAGATGTTGTGAACTATGGAAATGGATACTAAAGCATCTAAGCATGTAAACCATCAGAACATCCAGCATCGGCTACATCACGCTGTAGATCCCAAGTTACTGCTACCATCTCTCGAATAGCTCTCTGCACAGTCTCATAACCCAACTACAGTCCCCACAATGGTGTCTCATCATGGATCTGAGCATATATAGATGTATCCTGGCACCTGCCCTGCAACTGGTCGTACTGCCTCAAAACATGTGTAACTAAGAATCTCTCAATGATATATCTGATACGTCCAATTAGGTACCTTCTCTAAAAATAATAAGGCATCTGACACCTATCTGATCCCCACTCCTCACAATCAAGGTGTAGATGCCACACCACTATAGTCATATCATCCAGAAGATGGTGCCAATACTCCACCTTTCCCAGATGGGGTTGCTATATCCACCCTGAGTACATATATATATAGGGTTTCTCTGGTAGATGTTGCCTATCCACTATTCATCATGTAACTGGGATATGCTCCCAGGCCCAGATCTGAAGTACCAAATGCTAACAGTCATGATCTATGAATAATGATACACTATCTCATGTAACTCTTTGTACATATGTGCAAGGATGCAACTACCCCATGCAAATCTTTGTCTCGACACAATCATCTGCTCAAGCATGTCGACCCAACTAACCATGAATCTATGTTGTCCTTAGTCAGGCATAAGGATGCCTCTGATCAATCTAGCCAAGTATACAGGAAGATGCTCATAGTGATCACACATGTAGTCCCATGTCAGATACTGGTGAGTAATAGTATCATCATCAAATAATTGATGTGCTATTGCAATCAATGAAGTAGAGGTCAAATCAAACTGCACCTCTCATCCCATAACAGGAACTCTCAGAATCTTCCATACGTCCTCTGGTGTGATGGT
This sequence comes from Thuja plicata, assembly GCA_018584345.1. NCBI lineage: Eukaryota > Viridiplantae > Streptophyta > Pinopsida > Cupressales > Cupressaceae > Thuja > Thuja plicata. The sequence goes on from MU224267.1 coordinate 8,198,494, forward strand.
CATCTCACTAGTAGGTAGATGAAAGGTGTTGTGCTCCAAATGCCACCTCTCAGCTAGAGCAGTCAACAAACCTCAATTTACCCTAATATCAGGTAAATCCCTCAGTGACAATAAGTCAACATAGGAAACTAACTCTGCCTCATCATTAGTCAAAGACCCCAACAAAGAAAGGACATGACCAAGATATGGTCCTCAAAATGAAACTACCTCAAAAGGAACCTATTCAACAGATAGTAATTATAGAAAAATTCAAAATCAATGTTCTATCCCAGCAAGTTAAGCACAAAACCTATCAGCTAAGTGTTTTAATGGTCAGTAGAAGAAACATAGTCAAACTGGGAAGTTAACTATTTTAAACACCATAAAAGACCTTGTATTTGCAGGGTGTGATCCCTTTTGTGGGATGTGATCCCCGATTCTTGGGATACGATGGGGCATCTAGGATGTGACCCTATTTTTGTAGGAAGCGACATGAGATGTTGCGTGTGACCCTATTTTAACAGGGTGCAAAATCTTGAAAAACATAAAAAATCTTACAGCATGTGACACAAAATTGAAAATAGGGTGTGATCCTGAACTTACAGGATGTGACGCAGGAATTTGGGGAAAAACCAGAAGTGATGCAGGATTTACTGGAAGCGATGCTAAATGTCAAAAATGATGCAGAATTCAAATGGCTATAACTTGAATAGAAATGCATAAAAATAAAAATTGCAAATTTCACAAGCTAGGTTTTTGAGCACTTACCAGAGGTGGGTAGTCAGCTGGATGCTAATGTCAATGACCAAGTTCAAAATGATGCTTCTCCATGGGGACCATCATCTTCTCTACAAAGCTCTCTAAATTACTAAGGTGAAAATTGAAAATGAGTGAGTAAAAAGTGAAATTGGGCCTATATATTTGACTTTTTGAGCTATTTAGGAGCTCTGAAAATCCTCCCCAACAACTGAAACTCATTTTTTTCTCTTTTTGATCAATCGGGAACAAAATCAAACGCGCCGACATTGTTCTACACAGTGCAGTAAAATTTTTACGATAGTTGGCAAAAATGTAGAATTGATCCATATGTTCCAAAAATTATTCACAATCTTTATGCAATCCATTTTTTGGGTTCTATATCATCACATTGCACATAATTCATCAAAAATATTGGTCATAAATCATTTTATCAAACTCAAACCTCACATTTTAACATCGTTAACTTGGTAAAATTATGTTTTCTCTAAACATGCCTCTATTCCTTCACTTCTTCTAATTGATTTTTTCTTGATCTAACCGATCCATGAAAGTGATACATCATTTCAACAGAGGTATTTTATTCTTTTTCCTTCGATTTCATTCCTGAGGAGGCATGATCACACTATAATCAATCAAATTCTTGCTTGAAATAGCATTAAAGTGACTTCATCATCAAAAGACTAAAGGCATGATAGTTCCTTGACTAAGTCGGGACTGTTGGATGGAAGGCTTCAGTTCTCACAAGCTAGATATCTTATGTATGCATATTCTAAGATCTTTATTAAGCTCTTGGTAGATTCATACTGACTTTTCATTTGATCAAGTTCAGAATCAGTATTATCAATTTTTGGACGACAACCAAGTTCAGAATTGGTATCTTTAAGATCTTTTCTTATTGACCTTTGTCTGATCAAGTTCAAAGTTAATTCTATCAATTTATTTCAATCAAGTGTGAGACTAATCTCATCAGACATTTCATTCGATCAAGTGCAAAATTTTCAAACTTTCTGAAGTCAACTTCAAATCATTCTTTGAATCAATGCACTGCTCACACATCTATTCAAAGAGGGGAAAATGTAACCACCCTAATTTGGCCTGGTCTGACCATAGACCCTATTTTCCCTAAGTGTGATCATACCCCCAATTATGTCAAAACAATTCTTCAATTTATTGGGTATAATTTATTTAAATCAAATTTAATCTCCTAAGTGATTTAATCACTAAATTACATTAATTTCCTTAGCCAAACAAATCAAATCAATTCAATTCTATCAAAACAAATCAAAAACATGGCTAAGGTAATTAATTAAAAGGAATTAAATAAAATCCTAATTACACCTCATCACTTGCAAAAGGAAAGTCAATCCCCTAGCCTAATTAATTTAATTAATTGGCTATAATTCTGATTAATTATCAAAAGCAACCAAAAGCTTAAATAATTAATTTCCCCTATTATTGAATGAATATATTATTTATATAATTCAATTCATTAATATTCCCTTTAACCCCTAACCTAACCTATCTAAACCACCTTAACCTTGGGTTTGAACTAATCCCAACCTCTTCACCCATGATAAGCCTAATTCTAATCTTAATCTCATCTTAACCCTCTCCCTAATGATGTCACATTCCTAATCTTTGGATTAGGAATTCAACTCATTCCCCAAAGTCAACTTTCTCAAGCTCCCCTTCCCCAAAGTC
>MU224267.1:8207239-8228400 GCA_018584345.1 Thuja plicata
AATCTGAGGGCTTTTATGTTATATGCTACACTCATCCTAGTTAGAAAGCAATAAGTCGATGTTATGGTTTATATGCTCTTTAACCCTTGTTTTTCACTAACAGAATGACTTATTGAAGTGTTGTGTTACAGATAACAGGTGCACAAATATACACACACATTTCTGTCTAATCTAGCATTAAAAGAAGTCCATGAAGGTGTATGTGGATCACACTTGAATGGATTTTCATTAACGAAGAAACTTCTTAGAGTAGGCTATTACTGGACTACCATAGAGAAAGATGCTATTCAGTTTTCAAAAGCATGTCTTAAATGCCAGACACATCAAAATCTTATCCATGCTCCTGCCAGAGAACTTATACCTTTCATAACACATTGGCCATTTCAGCAATGGGCCTTTGACTTGGTTGGACAAATATATCCCAACTCTTCAAATGGACACAAGTTCATCATTACGGCCACTGAGTACTTCACAAAGTGGGTCGAGGCCGTGCCGCTAATCAAAGCCACTGGAAAATAGGTGGCTATGTTCATTCTTAACTACATTATTTGTAGATATGGGATACCCTCTTCAATTGTAACAGACAATGGGGTCCAATTTAAAAATCAAGACATTGATGACCTTTGTGAACAGTTCCATATTACTCAACACTACTCCTCAATATATTATCCTCAAGGTAATGGATAGGTTGAGGCATCCAACAAGAATATTCTCAAAATCCTACACCAAACTGTAAGCAATTCTGGCAGAGACTGGCATCTACAAATGAATCCAGCACTATGGGCCTACAGAACAAGCATCTGAACACCAACCAGAGCCATGCCATTTTCTCTAGTCTATGGCACTGAAGCAGTACTACCTATTGAGGTTGAAATCCCATCTTTACGGATATCTTTACAAGGTCTTGTTACTGACGAGCAGTACCGCATAGATAGGGTAAATTCTCTAGATTTTCTAGATGAGTGCAGACAATAGGAATTTGATCACCTCAAAGTGTATCAAGTATGTATGTCCAAAGGTTACAATAAGAAGGTCAAACCACGCAAATTTTAAGTAGGAGATCTCATTCTCAAAGAGAATCCTAAGAATCAGCCTAACATGAAGTTAAAAGGAAAATTTGAACCTAACTGGCTGGGACCATATGTCATCACTGCTACTTTTGGGACTAGAGCTTATCAATTAGCTACACCTAAGGGAGATGTTCTTCTAGATCCTATCAACACTCTACATTTGAAGCGGTTCTACGCTTGATGTTTGGCTAGCAGAGCTTGTACAGCAAAAAGTTCTTGCAAAATACCAAAAACATTCAGAAAATTGATCATGAAGAAATCCAAAAACAGTGGAAAATTTTCTAAAAAAAGGGTATCCTTGGTGAAAACCTGGCAAATAGGCGCCTTGATACTACAAAAACATTCAAAAAAAAGCAAAAATAGCAAAAAAATTGAAAAAGAGAAAAGTGCCTTGATGAGCACCTGGTAAAATAGGCATCTTGGTAGCAAAAAGAAAGAAAAGATCTTGCCAAGTGGTGAAAACTTGGCAATCAGGCGTCACTTGTGTTCTGCGCTCCATCTATCAATGCACTACTGATACTAGGCCTTAATAATTTTTCCTGTGCTCATACGCTAACTTTATTTTCCTACATGACTATCTTATCCTCACTTGGGATTTGTCTACATTTACATCTTAGGAATAAGTCATTCTACACTAGGGGCATCTTTTCTGGCATGGTAGGTTTTGGTTGCTAGGTTTCTCTAGGATGGTTTTCCTCACGAACACAATGTTTCATGATACATACAAAACAATGTCACTTTCCAAAACAAGGGTGTCTTTTCAAACATTACATATCTAGACATGACATTTATAGTGACAGCATTCCTACGAGGCTATATTGGATTGCAAACATGAATGGATTATCCTCTCAATGAACAGACATTGACCACCATATTGTTTGTATTCTAATTTTCTGATTGATGAATCTTTACTGTGTTTGACAGATGAATGAACATGTACTACTTAAACACACAGTTTGATAATGGTTTGATTATGATTCTTTCATGTCCTAATGATGTTCTCCACTAGGGGCATCTAAGGAATTATAAATTTTATTTGATTGATTCACCATTGATGATTTGTTATGTCTTCTTAGTTACTCAATGACGTATGTGCAAAGACAAAGAGTCACAAGGATAGGGGGCATAATATTTTCTTGGTTTTCTGCGTATGGTGATTGTTCCAAATGATCCTATAAATTTCACCTAACTTGGATGTTTATGGTAAGAGCTGCCACTATGGGTGGATAGCCGCATATATCTTGATCTTCATTATGTGTAAACTATGGGGAGGTTGAAACAATTTCCTTGTCTATTTTCTGATCTAGATTCTCACTAAGGTATACGAATCATAATGTACCCAAGGATATGAATTTTTAAAGTCATTACGGGTCCAATATCTTGCCTTAATCAGAATCTGGTATATTAAAAGGAAGGTGAGTATTTTGTTATCTTGGCTTCTATGCCTAGATGCCTAAGTCGATTTCTGACATTTCAATAAAACATAGTATTCATACTTTCATAATATCAGTGGGTATTGGTGATGGTTGTACTATCAGGTGGTTTTTGTTACAAAAAGTGCCCAATAATGATAAAGAGCTATATATCTGCAAATTAGTGACAAAGTCCTAAAAGTCTGCATGTAGCTGCATTTAGAGATTGCATGATGCATTTTTTTGAAAGAACAACATTAGGATTTGAGCTCAAACTCCTTCCAATTTTTCTTCTTCTAAATCCAAGATATTTACATACCCATGCTTCCTGAAATCCTTGATCTATCGGGAACAAAACTGAACTCACATTTTAATGTGATTAACTTGGTACTCCTGTGTTTACTCTTAACACCATTTTTTCCCACTTCTTCTAATCTATTCTTGATTTTCCTCTCCGCTTCCTGCAAGTGATACATTCTTTCAACTAAGGGATTTATTCTTTTCCTTCGATTTTTTTCCCGAGGGGGCATGATCACACTATCAATCAATTAATTTTTTTCTTAAAACTGCATTAAAAATGACTTCGTTATCAAACAAACTAGGGGCATAACAGTTTCCTTGACTAAAGTTAGAATTGTTGGATAGAAAGCTTTGGTTCTCATAAGGTGGATATCTTGTGCTTCCTCATTTTTTAAAGATTTTTATTAAGCTCCTGGTAGCTTCTTACTAATGTTTGGACGACAACCAAGTTCAAAATTGGTATCTTTAAAAAAATTTATTGATCTTTGGATGACAACCAAGTTCAAAGTCAATTCTATCAGTTTATTTCGATCAAGTGCAAGACTGATCTCATCAACATTTTGTTCGACAACCAAGAATGAAATTCTCAATCTTTCTGAAGTCAAAATTGAAAACTTTCTTTTAATCAATGCGTTGGTCGCACATCAATTCAAAGAGGGGCAAATGTAACCACCTAAATTTGGTCTGTTGCAACTATGGACCTTATTTTTCCTAAGTGTGATCATACCCCCAATTATGTCCAAATGACCCTATTACTGCTTGGCATAATTCTTTTGAAATCAATTTAATGTCCTAGGTGATTTTTATCACTAAATTATATTAACTATTATATCCATATGATTCAAATCAATTCAAACCATTTAAATCAAATCAAATTCAAACATGGCTATAATATTTAATCATAAAGGAATTAAATAAATCCCTAAATTAATTAACCACTTGCAAATAACCCCTTCCCCTAGCCTATTTAATTTAATTAAAATGGCTATAGTCCCTTAATTATTAAAAAGCAATTAAATTGTTTAAATAATTAAATTTCTATTTTTGAATGAATTAAATAATTTTAATTCATTTAATTAATATTCCCTTAAACCCCAACCTAACCTATCTCAACCACTTCTACCCTGGGTTCTAACCCATTTCAACCCATTCCACCCTTGCTAATCTAATCCTAATCCTAATTCTACCATAACCCACTTCCTAATATTGTCACATTCCATTAGGGAATGATTAACAATTCAAACCACTTGAGAAAGTCAAGGAATCTCAAGATTCCTTTCTCAAGTCCACCTTCCCAAGCCACCCTCTTACACTCTTCCCATGTTTCTTTAAGGCTTTCATTAATGCCTCATTAATGAAGATGCCCTAAGCTCATGTCTCCTCCATGCCTCATTAATGCCCAAGGCATTAATGGCTCTTCCACCACCATTAATGAGTCCCTCAACTCATTAATGAGCCTTGTCTCCCCTCTCTCTCTCTCATTCTTCTATAAATAGAAGCCATTTTTTAGAGCAATTAAGCCTTCGTCCCATATTGTAAATGCATTGTTATGTTGTTGGAATAGACTTAGATTCATACTTCATTTCATAGTTTATGCTCATGCATTTTTATTATGTCCATTTTTAGACTAATATGCATTGTTCATTGAATATTATCTTATTTTAAACTAAATCTTTCATGCTAGGTTGTTTATGTCACTGGTATTTAGCATAAATCTGAGGGCTTTTATGTTATATGCTACACTCATCCTAGTTAGAAAGCAATAAGTTTATGTTATGGTTTATATGCTCTTTAACCCTTGTTTTTCACTAATAGAATGACTTATTGAAGTGTTGTGTTGCAGATAACAAGTGCACAAATATACACACACACAGCTGAGAAACATAAATGTAGGCATCATGGTCACAATTCTTTGGAGACACAATATAATTGAGTGGTGTCTCCAAATAATTGTGACCATGATGCCTACATTTATGTTTCTCATCTATTGTGTCCCACGACCCCTTATGACCCTCTATGACCCTTTAAAATCCCTAAGAATACATCTTAGAGATCTTAAAGTGTCGTAATGAATCATAAGAAGCTCCTAGGAGGGGCCAGATGAGCTTCCACCTTCACGTGGTTGGCCATGTTAAGTAGAGAATGTTAAACTATTCTCAAAACAAAGAGAATCTCAATATTTTAAGGTCTCACTCCAATGCATGAAAAATATATTTTTTTATTAAATATAGCATATCATCACAATTGCGATGGTATTAAGAGAATAACTGATGCCAAAGAACTACATACGACATCTAGATGTTGGAATAATCTGACAGATGGACATCGCATGTACAGCATATCCATTGCAAACCCGTCATGCTTGCAACACACATAATGTGTAATGATGGTAGGTTTACCATTCTATCTTATGTATAATGCAATAGTCAATACCATTGCAATCGTGATGGTATTCAGAGAACATCCAATGCCAAAGCACCAAATGTGACATCTAGATGTCAGAATAATCCGATAGCTGGTCATCGCATGGACAACATATATGTCGCATACCCATTCTAATGGAAAAACTCATAATGTGTAACGACAGCATGGTAACCATCATAGCCGATGCATATTGCGATGTTCAAGACCATCGCAATAATGATGGTCATACCAGTCATCAGTGATTATGACATCAAAACTACAACATCGGTCTGTGTCGCTTGCCCGATGGGGTAGTGTCAGAATTGCAATGCATATACATCAAAAAGAGGTCTCAAATGTACTAGTGCTAGACAACCATGAAAAGAGAGCATGTCTATAGTATCCTGAGATTAGAGAGGTACATTTTATCTCCTCAACAATAATTCTTGTCATATCAAGCATCTTCTGGCTCAAATTTGAATGACACTAGCCACTCCTTGGGGTAATATCTTTGCTCTCCCCCTCTCTTACCCCATCAAGAAATGTGGTTAAGGTCTAACCTTGTGGTTATGAGATACCTGAGTAGGCCTCCTACTAAAACAAAAAAAAAAGGAAAGTGTGTGTTTCTCTTTCACCCATGTTCACATAGGCATGCAAGGGGAGATGATATGCACAAACTTTCAAGTAAAAAAATCATGCAAGTGCACCAAACACAACAAATAGATGTTCTTTCCCTTAAAAAATGAAGTGTTATATATGCTAAAATTTCAAGACACAAAATCCTACAAAACCACACTTCATTTATTTCAAGATTTTCCCTTTTTGGTCCTACAAAATATGTGTCAGTAGTTATCTAAGGTACTTGATAAGCGAGGGACACACTAAAGAGATCTACAAAGAAACTAGTTAATAGAAAGCCCAAATCAAAACCAAACTCATTCAAATAGATGCACAAATAAATAAATCATAAGCACAAATGTACCTAATGAAAGAATATATCTATGAGATAGTTTTGATCTCAAAGTTATGATGTCTCTTATTATCAGACACTCAGTCATTATCAAGGCAGGTTGGTCGGTCATCACTGTGACCGAGCCATCCCACTGAGATCGAGTAATGTATGGACCAAGAAGTAGTTACTACCGAGAAATTCAATGGTTGTTGAGAACTCAGTAATTACCGATTAGATTGAATTTTGAGTTGCATAGAACAGTTAGTGTTGAGTGACAGCATATGGATATGTGGAGTAAAAGAGTTTTGACCGAGCACCAGAGATTTCATATGCCGAGTAAGCCAATTTTGGTATATGTATTTGGAATGGCACAAACACTTAGGTAAACCATTTTGGTTGACTTCTATGTATGATTTAATGATCATTAAAGACATTTAAGGAGTTAATTATGCGTTATGGATGAGATCATTAATCCATATGAAAGCAATGTAACCAATCAAAAAATAGGAATACTTAAGCAGAAAAAGTAATGAATCTATATCATTGATCTTGATCTGGAAGCTTCATAAATTATCTATATAAGGAAATCTACAAAACCCTAATCATGTGATGTGGATGTGAAGAGAAGAGATCATGGGTATATGCAGAAGAAGCAGAGATTTTCTATATCAGAAGCATAGATTAGACAGAGAGACCAAGCATAGCAGTGAAGGACAGAAAAGAGTTATATCAGATTTTGGAGATCAGTTAAGAGTTGGAAAGAGGAGATCTTTCATTAGCATTTGAAGTGCATACCGAAGGATCAGGTACTGATACATTCTAGCAATTGAATTAGGGAAAATCTCTTAACAGAGTATTCCTAGCAGGCTTTTGTAAATCTCCTAACAAAGTACTTACTTAGTTGTAAGTTTAAATCCTTTAATCAAGGTAGATTGAATAAATCTGTAAGCTCTTAACAGGGAAGACCCCTCATAGGGTAGATCTTTAGAAGTGATCAAAACTTTGTAGCCCTAATAGTCACACTTTATTATTGCAGTAGTAAAGATTTCTGGGTGCCATCCCCATCCCATTTTTACCTTTCAAGGGTTTCTGGGTCACCAAATATTTGTGTTATGTGTTTATCATGCATGTGATTAGTAGTTATATCTATTATAGTATTGCAGATAATTTTTATGTGTACATGTTACATTAGTTTGTTTCTGAAATGTAAAAAATTTATAGATCCCAATTCACCCCCCCCCCCCCCCCCTCTCAGTATCTTGCTTTCCCATATAAGACTTCCAACGATTGCTATCAGAACATTGTTCTCTTAGAAGAAGTCTAATCACTTGAGAGTTAAGATCTTGGTGATGGAGGTTTATAAGTTGGGAAAGGTCATAGAGAATCATAAGATTGACATCCATCTTGCACTACAGCAGCTTGAGACATCAAGAGAGGAATTGAAGAAATCCTTAAAGGCATGAAAAGAATTGGCAACTCAACAGAATGAGACTCAATATAAAGAAGAAGACACTAAAGGTATATTTGATAATGGAAATTCCAAATAAAGTAATGTATAAATTGTAGATCTATTGGAGAAAAACAACACAATGAAAGAACGAGTCAAAATTCTAAAGATAGAATAGAAAAATCAATCAATAACATTATGTGAGGTGATTGATCACAAAAAGAAAGTTGAGGAAGACAAGATAATGGAAAAAGAAGATAAGAGACAAATGACTACTAGACTTGATGAAAGGAGGTGTGATGTGCACAAGCTCACAAACAATCAATTTGACATGGTAAACCAGTTGTTATTTGCAAACCAAGAGGTAAACAGGAAAGACCATGAAATTACATATCTGAGATCAGAGAACAATCAACTGAAAAATTAGTTAAGATCTGAAAGGGAACTCATTGAGAGGATGAACAAACCAAATGAATCCATGAGATATTCTAAGGAACTGATGAGACCACCAAGAAGAACCAATGACACCTCTCGATTGGGCCATACCGATAACCTATCATCTACTCCAGAAGGAGAATCATCAAAGAGTAGAGAACAAAGGAAACAACAAACCTACATGTCATTATTGTGGGAAACCAGGATACACAGCAAACATTTGTCAAAGCAAGAATGGTAATTCCAATCCTAAGCCTAAATTCAATGGATAATTATTTAACTATAAGAAGCATGGACATCAGGCACATGAATGCAGGTTAAACACTAGCATATCATCTACTTCACCTAAATTTCAAGGACATTGCTACAATTTCAAGAAGTATGGTCATAGAACCCAAGACTGCAGATCCAATGCAAAATCTAAGTGGACATTTGAGAAACAAGGAAATGCACCGAGGAAAGGTAACACATTAAATTGGGATTATAATATAAGGAATAGTTGTCATTCTTATGGTTAATATGGTCATCTTGCAAAAAATTATATAAGGATGCACTTTAGAGGTAAATCCAAGATTTGGATGAATGGAAGTTTGGTCTGTTATTGTTGTCACAAGATTGGTCATACAAGAAGAGACTGTAGGACCAGAGAACCAGCACCTTCCATTGATCAAATAAAGAAATAGATTAATCTAACATGGAGAAAGAAAGAAGAATCGAGTAGTAGTGGAACCAGTGAAGCTTAGATCACCCAATCCAATGGATCAAGTGATCACACTACTTCCAATTAAGAAAATAAGGTATGTAAGGAACTATTTTTTCAAATGATATATCTAACACTAGTTCCTAACATTAGATGTATTAAATTCCATATCTACATAAGTTAAGATGCATTAGGATAGATCTAAGGAAAGAACTGAGAAAAGAATTGATATGCACAATTGGTGTCAAGCATCAGTATTAGTATGTACCGAGCCCCCATAACAACTGATCTGATATATTGGCTGAGTTAAGTGTGGAAGTGTTAGTTGTGACCGATTCATGATGTTGACCAAGTGATGGAATGAGTTAACTGAGCTATTACACAAGGACCGAGACAGTTGTTTTACACTTACTACTATATAGAGAATTTATTGACGACCTCATTCGACTGTTTGAGTCTATATAATGAATTTTTTCATTCAGTTTCATTTTACAAAATGATTAGAGAATTTGCAGAGAAATTCAAAGGTGATTGAAAGTGTGGTTTGTGCAAATTCTATGAAGATTCAACTTTGTATCATCGGCGAATATTGTGAAGCGTAGACCCATTTTTTCCAAGTTACTCAGAATATATTTTAAGAACCCTAATTTGGAGAAATGGCTACCAGTTCATCTGTCAAAGTGAAGAATCAAGACAAGGAGGTAAAGAATGTTCAATTGTTCAAGAGTGATGTATGTGAACTGCTAAATTTATGAGTTGTACCTATGACTGTGATTAAGGGAGATCTCTCAGGAGCCATGTCATTGATCCTGCCAAAGGTTTTAATGATTCATGATGTGAGGGAGTGCTACATGTGCAAATTCAGAAAGATTGGAGATTATGATTTGAGGAAAGCATGTAATAAACTATGTGTAGATGGAGCATTAAAGGCTAAAAACCAGCACATTTCTGACAAAGGGTTAGTTTGTGCCCTAGACTTTACTCGTGACTTCAAATTTGAATAGATTAGAATAGTTCTAAGCAGAGTTCACGATATGAGTTTATGGTTGGAGAATGGGCCAGTAAGAATCAAAAAGGAAATCATTCTTCTATTTACTAGATACCCTATTTTGCAAGGGAAGAGAACTATGCACTTATTAGAATAAGGAAGTGATTGAAGCAAACACTATGGCAGAATGGAACAAACAAGGTATGACAATCTCTACAATCATAGATCCTGAAATTGACTTTGTAGTAAGGGTAATAGCACACAAGTTTTATCAGTCGAGCAAACTGGATAGTGTTCCCTATATTTCAGTTGACCATGCATGGAAAATAGTCAAGAAGGATCACACATATGATCTTGTCAAGCTTCAAATAACTCAATTAGTTGAGAACTTATCATCAATTAGGAAAGTGAAGAACTCAATGTGTGAGTTTGGATCCCTGATAGTCTGTATACTTTTCTATATGAAAAACACTTTTCCTAACTTAGGAGATGTTGTCTGGAGTTAGGACCGACCAGTGACACTGTAGATAAATGATTTTATTCAGCAGTTAGGAGAAAAATTTGATAATATTATGGAAAATTACTTTGTTGAATTCAAGAAGAAAATGAGGATAAGGAGAAAAATCCATGTATCATAGTAGAGAAACATTATGATGATGTATGTTTCCTTGTTGATATTGATTTTACATATGTATAAGCTATAGTACCGAGGGAAGCATGGTTGAGGTTATTTCCCTATGAGGTAAATATTGATGAAACATCTGCAGAAATCATAGCTTTACTATCGGAAGAAATTGAATAAAAGGCTAAGATATTTGGGAGGTATGAAGAAGTCGAATCTAAGATAACCATGGGCTTGAATGGTGCAACCATGGAGAGAAAAAGAAAGAAGATAGTCAATAATATTGAGAAAATGTTAGGTCAAGAAGAAGAAGAGGAGAATGCATCATTTTAGATCACACAAGGTCATGGTGAGTACCAATCTAGTGATTCAGAAGAAAGTGAGGATGAAGAAGTGGTTGCAAAAAAGAAGGGTAAAGGAAAAATGGTTGTCGAGCCAACTAGAAAGAAAATTTCAAAGCATAAGTCTACTCCTCCTTCCACAACAAGACTGAGAACAAGGGCATCTACAATTGCAACAACATTTGAGCCACAAAAGAAAACTTTAGTAAATAAATCTGAAGGAGAGAGCTCTGGGAAAAGAAAACAAGTTCAAATTAAGGTTGGGTCAAGCCACCCTAAGAAGAAACCAAGAAGAAGATATGTATTGGAGAAATATTATGAAGATGAGTTTATGATGGACACAGATGATATCAGAAAATTCAAGGTGCACACATAAGCATCCAAAAAATGTGGATCAGATTTTCCATAACATCATAAGTTTTGCAGGTTTGTCAGGATTTAAATTCATTAAGTTTGAACAGTTGAGTACAGAGGATAAGGAAAAGATAGAAGGTGTAATGATAGAAATGTTGGGATCATACAAGATGACACCATTAGAAATTGGGAATCTTTTCCCTGATAAATTTTTCAATGAGATTAATGAGAGATGGAAGTTTGCCATTAAAACTGAAAGACAAATAAGAGAAGGTGCATTAGCCCAACTGATGTCTGATTTGACACAAAAGAAAAGAACAAATTTCATGAACCAATATAGGAACATTTTTTTTCCTAAATTAAGAGTATATTATATATTAGGAAAGGATGTTGAAGGGGCTGTTCAACAGAGCACATTAATCTAGAAGACAATTTTTGGACTAATAGTTGACAAGAATGCCAACAAAGATGAAGGCACATCTGGACAAATAAAGCTTGACAATAAAGAAGACATTGATGAGCCAGATAATCTTGAGGAAGAAATAAGGAAGAAGGTTGAGGATACATCAACTGTGGATTCTGCACTTGATTTCTCCTTCACAATCACAGTTGCTAATACACAAGGATTAAATGCCAAGGAGTAGGGTAAGCCAACAATCACCATTCTAGATTCACCTATCGAGGCTAATTTTGAAATTAATGCAAAAGGAGATGAGAGCATGGAAGATCAAGAAGATAAGTCTATAACATATGTCTTAGGACCTCATGGTGAAGAAACAAAGGAGACTGAGCCTACAAAAACTAAGGAGAGACAGGAGCCTAAGGAACAAGAGGTTATTCAAGCACTAGTACAACTACTGAATGTCACACCTCTTGAACTCACTAAAACTAAGATTTCTAATACACCTAAATAGAAGGTAATTATTACTCAAAAGGAGTCTATTTCAATCAATGGTGACACCAGTACATTGCAAGGAGAGTATAAACTGAGTATTAGCACATGGAAGACAAAGAGGAAAAATTCACACAAAAAGAAGGAAAAGTCTCCTAGCACAGAAGTGGCACTAGATGAAATTATAGTGATTCCAAAATGGGATACTAATAATTTGTCATATGAGAAAGTGCCAATTTTGCAAAATTTATTGAAAAGGAAGATCAAACAAGAGAAATTGAAAAGAGAACATCAAAAGAAGCAGGTATTACATGACATAAAGGATATCTTTGTTGATGCATTTGATTTACAAGATATAAATGAGCAAACACCTATTTTAGAACAATCAGTACATATTCTTCAAAAGGTGAATAATGATGATATTGATGCTAATGAGAAGCTCATGCAATGGTCTGAGAGGAATTTTGAGACCAAAGTTCTTGAGAAAGTTGTAACAGAGCTTGTTGTGAAATAGGTTGCACTTTCTGATCTTGTAAGAAATTTAGAGGAAGTTGTACAAAATGTTCATTCTTTGTACAAACAACTTTGTGATGTAGAATTCTTTACAAAGAAGAATCAACAGCTTATTGAGAGGATTCAGTTAGATTTAAAGTCAACAGGACATTCATTGAGCATGGATGCAAGTTACAACTCCATTCATTTTACCAGGATGACTCATGCCCAAGGGAGACTAGTCAAGCTAATGGCTAATTATGGTAGAATAAGGGAAAAAATAATCTCTATTCAAACCATTTTGATACCTCATTTGGAGGTCATGTAGAGAGAATTGACAGCTACAAAGGAATTAGTACAGAGAGATCCTCCTCTCAATATTGCAAAAATTTTGGTTGATCTAGCTACTCAGCTAGAAGTTAAACTAAAAGTTTTGGATTTTGTGATATCTAGTTGGGACAATGCATTGGAAATTATTCTATAGCTCCACAAACCATTTTTGGATAAGTACTCTCTGAGCCCAACACCCCCAGCAGCCAAGAGTGAAAAAAACAAGGGGAAATAGATGAAGACAAAGGGAAATAGCTGAAAATGCATATGATCATAAAGGTATGACACACAGTTTTGAAATAGTTTTGAATACTCATTTTTGAAGTCTTGAGTATGTCAGAAGTTATGTGCATATGATGTATATGTGTTGAATTATTTATGAAGACCAAGTCATAATCTTAGGGGGAGTATTGGAATACTTGAGTACTATTTTTTTAAGGTACTAAAATGTCATGAAAAAGTATTTTTTCCACTAATGTCAAAGGGGGAGATTGTTGATCTCCAAGTTATGTTGTCTATTAGTGTCACACACTTAGTCATTATCAAGGCAAGTTGTTCGGTCATCATTGTGATTGAGCCATCCCACTAAGGTCGAGTAATGTATGGATCAAGTAGTAGTTATTGTCGAGCAAGTCAATGGTCCTCGAGTACTTAGTAGTTACCAAGCAGATTGAATGTTGAGTTGCATATAATAGTTAGTGCCAAGTGACAGCATATGGATATGTCGAGTAAGACAGTTTTGACCGAGCACCAGATATTTCATATGCCAAGTAAGCCAGTTTTGGTATATGTGTTTGGAATGACACAAACACTTAGGTAAACCATTTCGGTCGACTTCTATGTATGATTTAATGATCATTAAATAAATTTAAGGAGTTAATTATGTGCTATGGCTAAGATCATTAATCCCTATGAAAGAAATGTA
The DNA here is from genome assembly GCA_018584345.1 of Thuja plicata. Classification (NCBI taxonomy): domain Eukaryota; kingdom Viridiplantae; phylum Streptophyta; class Pinopsida; order Cupressales; family Cupressaceae; genus Thuja; species Thuja plicata. Next base: position 8,220,903 of record MU224267.1, read on the forward strand.
ACCAATCAAAAAATAGGAATGATTAAGCCTCAAAAGTGATGAATCTAGATCTTTGATCTTGATCTGGAAGCTTCATCAATTATCTATATAAGGAAAGCTACAAAACCCTAATCATGTGATGCAAATGTGAAGAGAAGAGATTGTGGGTATATGCAGAAGAAGCAGAGTTTTTCTATATCAGAAGCATAGATCAGACAAAGTGACCAAGTAGACCAGTGAAGGATAGAAAAGATTTATATCAGATTTTGGAGATCAGTTAAGAGTTGGAAAGAGGAGATTCATCATCATCATTTGAAGTGCATATCGAAGGATCAGGTACTGATAGATTATAGCAAGTGAATCAGGGTAAATATCTTAATAGAGTAGTCTTAACATACTTTTGTAAATCTCCTAACATAGTGTTTACTGATAGGTCATTTTAATGGCATACTTTAGATACCCTAGGAGAACTTTTGATAGTTCTTTTACCATGTTTTCTCTTATTTACTCCAAGACTATGCTTTAAAATTGTTAATATGTGGTAGTCAACCACTAAACCTATGATATGGACATATGCTTACTTAATATGCTTTATCTAGATGAAAATGCTCTATTTATTGCTATGGAATCATGATCATGTTTTCTGGATGAATTAACTGATTGAGCGATAGATAATGCATATGTACTTTAATGATTATTTTCCATGAATGATTTTATCCTAACAGTTTAAATGTAGTGCATCAAAGTAGCAACCGTCATCTTTATCAAGTGAGCACGTCCATGCGTTGGATGCTTGACTCAAGCCTGCAGCAGATGCACATGGATGGAACATTGGCATAGCAGTAGCGGAAGGTTTCTGGTTAATCCATGTGAAAATGGTTGAGCGAAGACTTGGAAAATGCAATAAGTTCCCTGATGAAATCTAAGAGAGAGTGGGAAGTTAGACCTATTGTCTAAGTAGTTCTTTCCTGTTTTTTGGATCTATTCCATTTCCTACTTTCTAGCTTTCCTTTATGTTAGTTGTTTGTAATAAATTCTTTGCCTTTTCTTTGGGCGTGTTGAGTTTAGCAGTTAGATGTTTCCCTTTAAATAATTCCCCGCTCCTGCGTGAGAAGGAGGGCATTATTAGGAGATAGTTGCAGTATAGTTCAATTCTATTGTTTTACTATTTATGAGAATCTTTGTACTTTGTTATTCATTTTAATGAGCAAATGAAGTGTTGAGATTAATTCTGTGTAATTGAGTGTTTTGGGTACTCACCCAAGGGGGCCCACTTGGTGAGGAATCTATAGTTAGATTCATTTTATTTTAGTTTGCTTTCTTGTATTTCTATCATTTCAATTCCTATGTTGAATAGCTCCTGCAGCCAAAGCCACAGGACAGCTATCACTTCCTGCAGCAAAGCAGCAGAGTAACTAAGGCAATGTAGTTAGTTTGTGCACTCTTCCATTCTGCTAGTAGTGTTCACTTCCATCATTTACTTTCAAGTATTTAATTTCACAACAATAGCTTAACTTTCTTTCGAGTATTCATTTCATGCAGTGATAGTATAGTTTCCCTTCAAAAGCATTTACTTCCTATAGCTGTAGAATAGTTTCTTTCTAGCATTTGTTTCCTGCAGTGATTATAGAGTGATTCATTGAGAAAGTGCTTGGTGCATATATTTTTTTGGCCCATTTCAAGTAACATGTCCCTTGGTTTGACATATTAAATGAGTTTCTTATAAAGAGGATGAAGTTCTTAGTTGGATGTCCAATCCCTGAGTTGAAGGATTATGCCTAGTTTCTAAGCCTTTATAACGAGCGATCAGTTTTGGCATCATTGTTGGGGACGGTGCCGAGCCTAGTTCTTATTCAACCATTCCTAGGATTTTATTTCATGCTTTCATTTCCCACTTTAAGTAGACTAAGCCTCATCTTGAAAAGAACAAACCGCTATTCACATTATTTTGTACTATCTGCATGCATAATAGACGAAGAGACGCCCGAGCAAGGTACTTTCCAAATCAATCCAGTAACCTATTTGAAGAAGAAATCTAGTTCATTGATGCTATTGTTGAGCTTCCTGAAGCCCTTTCATCATCCTCATCTTCTGAGGGTGACCTCCGTGGTTTCTTCGAGGATCAACCAGAAGCCAATCCATTTGCTGAATCCTTTGCCAACCTAGGATTCCACAATCCTAAAGAAGAAAATCCTTGGCAGTTAGTCATCTATCAACCTCAAAACCCACCTCAAAATTGACCTTAGCAGCCATGAAGGATGGCCAATCCTACTATATTTCCTTTTCCCATCTCTGACCATCATAATAATAACAACCTTAAGAATATTCCCTCTTCTGCTCTTCCAAAATTTTACGGCCTTGTCACAGAGGACCCAGATACCTTTCTCTTTGAGTTTGATATCCTTTGTAGGAGCTATTACTACACCATGGATGCCCACAAACTAATATTTTTCCTGCAACACTTAAAGAGTCTTCATTACGATGGTTTATGGGTTTAGGACAGGATGTCATCCACAGTTGAGATGAAATGAAGGTTTATTTCTTGCTGAAATACAAGGAGTATTGTCAAGGAAATGATATGCAAGGGGATGACATCTTTAAGATGACACAGAAGGAGGATGAGAGTCTTGAGGATTATGTCTCAAGGTTCATGTTTAGTTTACAGAAGAATACCCAGCATGAGATTAATGAAGAATCTCAGAAGTTGCTCTTTTTGTGAGGCATTCATGACAGATACACAGAGGCACTAGACCTGATGGCTGGAGGATATATCACCCAAGCATCATGGGATGATATCTGGAAGATCTTCCTTAAGTACTCCAGAGATATTGTTAAGAAAGGAAGGGGATATAGGTCCACAGTGGGAAAGTCCAATGGTGTTGGTGCTTCACGGACAGAGATAACCAATCTCTTGTCCAATTTCAATAAATATATCATTAACAACATGACCACTCAGTTGAACACCATGTTGGCTAAGAAGAAACATGATAAAGTAGAGGTCATGCTAGCGGAATTATTCCCACATTGTAGATAGAAGAAGAGAGACTGCAGATGTAAATTGGTTTCTAACATGGAGACTACACAAATGTCGACTAATTACAAATCAATTGAACCAGAGGAAAAGCAATTATTCTTTGTCACTCAGAGATGACCATGGGTGTAGAGACAAGGTATGCCTCAGGATCCTCTTTCATTTAGTGGTCCTTTTTATAATAATCAATGGCAACCCCCCATGAATTATCAAAATCCTCCCTGGAACAATTCCTAGAATCAGTGACAGAATTACCCAATCCACAATGTCCAAACCATCAAGGAGGTTGGAAACAAACTCAAGAGGCATGGTAGCCACCACAAGGTAATTGGTAGAAAAACCTATAGTGGCGAGGCGGCCAGCAATGGCCAAATCAACCACAAGGACTTTTTCCACCACCTATGCAGCCTCCACAACAACAAGATCTTTTGCCACCTCCTATAGCCACTAACCTGCCTCCTAAGCCTACTCAGCTACCTACACAGCCATAGCTGAACCCCTATAATTGACCTCCTCCACCTTAGCAAAATGTGTATGTTACAGGCCCTGTCGCAGTATCCCACGCAATATCCTTCTTATGTCATCAACCTTGTTGATATTCACTTACGATTCAGTACCACTCTGCCTGCACTTGAGCCTCCTGTAATCACTGAAATGCCTTCTAAGGAGCCCAATCAACCTAACAAGCTATCTACTCTAGTACCCCCTGCACCGCCAGCTAAAACCAATCAGCATACCATTCCCCCTTTTCCACAAAGGTTTTAGCATAGCAATCCAAAAACCACTGACAAAGTAGATTTTAATATCCTTGACCAACTAAAGAATGTCAGCATCCAAATTCCCTTTTTCCAGGCAATCAAAGATGTTCCCACCTATGGAAAATCTATCAAAGATGCTTTCTTTAAAAATCATGGTCACAAGAAGAAGGATCCCTAGACTGTCCATGTCCTGGGAAAACTGGCTGACATCATGTTAGGGAAGCTTACCATCCCAAAATATTATGACACTGGTAGCCCTGTTGTCAAAGTCATTATTAATGGGACTACTATCAAAAATGCCTTGATTGATCTTGGAGCCACCATTAATGTCATGACCAAGGATATCATGCAATGCCTTGGTATCACCAACCTCTGAAATACACCTATTGTCTTGTAACTCGCAGACAGTTTGACTGTAAAGCCTAATGGGATGGTCGAGGACATTGTGGTTAACCTTGAGTCTTGGTCCTACTCTGTTGATTTCATGATCCTCTCACCAAAAGCTACCCTAGGAGGCTATCCAATTATTTTGGGACTTCCTTGGCTGGCTACTATTGATGCCTATATCAGTTCTCGATCAAGAGATATGACCATTTCTGATGGTCAGCACACCAAAACCTTGGCCTTGTATCCTCCTTCTCAACCTCAGATGGACAGCCTCTCCCATATAGCCAGATGTAGGAGAGGAAGCTGAAGTTATTAATTCAGTATCTCAATTAATGATGTTAAAAAGGGATCACTTTTTGCAGCTTCAAGAGGAAGATAAAGTAATCACCAACATCATGCATAACCAGTATGGATCAAACTTAGACCCTTTGGATAGTTCCTTCCAAAACCACTCCCTACAGTCATTGTACTCTGATTACCAATTATATTTTCTTGCATTCAATCAGCTCTATCACCAAATGCTTCCCTATGATAGCCAAATGCCCTCACTGACAAATTCATCTATGGTCGAGCTCACTAAGCAACTGGAAGTTTCCCCTGACCGCTGCTTGAACATTAATAGAAAACTTACTTCTCAGAAGAAAACATCGTTGACCAAGTTACTGAAGAACCATATTATAGCTTTGCCTAGGATTATGCTAATATGAAAGGTCTAAACCCAAATTTATGCACTCATAGGATCTATCTAAAGGAAGATAAACCCCCAGTAAGGCAATTTCAAAGGCGTGGCAACCCTACCCTCCGTGAGATAGTTAAACCAAACTCTAAAAGTTGCTTAAAGCTAGTTTCATATACCCTGTCTCAGACAGCCAGTGGGTTTCCCCAGTAGTCATAGTTCCTAAGAAATTTGGTAAGTGGAGGGTGTGTGTGGATCACAGAGAGCTTAACAATTCCACTAAAAAGGACTATTTCCCTCTCTCATTCATTGACCAGGTTATGGACTCTCTAGTAAGAAAGAAGTAATTTTCTTTCTTGGATGGGTATAGTGGATATAATCAAATCTGGATTCTCCTAGAGGATTAGGAAAAGACCACATTCACCTGCCCATGGGGGAATTTTACTTATTCAGTTCTATCATTTTGCCTCTGCAATGCTCTTGCTACGTTTTAGTGAGCAGTTATCAGCATTTTTGCTAACATTTCCTATGATTGTATGGATATCTACATGGATGACTTTAAAACTTATGGTGAAACTTATGAGGAAGCATTGGAAAATCTAGAAAAATTCCTCACTAGGTGCGAAGAACAAAACCTGTCTCTGAACAATGAGAAGTGTTTTATGATGATGCAGGAAGGAGTAGTTCTTGGTCACTATATATATGCTCTTGGCATTCAAGTAGACCCAGCCAAAATTGAAGTCATTATGAATCTGCCTACCCTAGCCAAATAGAAAGATGTCAGAATCTTTCTTTGTCACACTAGGTATTATAGAAGATTCATAAAGGACTTCAGCAAGATGGCCAGTCCTATGTATTCACTGCTCACTAAAGATGCTGACTTTATCTAGACATCAGACTATGATGAAGCCTTTTTGCAGGTAAAGTCTATTCTGACTCAAGCACCTATTTTGCGAGGTCCTAATTGGACCCTCCCATTCCACATACATACAGATGCCTCTGATCATGTCGTTGGAAAACTTCTTGGACAAAAGGAAGGTACTCTAGAACATGTTATTTATTTCATTATAAAAAATATGCAAGGTGTTGAGTTAAATTATACAGTCATCGAAAAGGAGTTATTGGTTGTTATCTATGCTCTAAACAAATTTTTCCACTATGTCACTGGTTATCAAATCTTTGTGCATACGGATCATGTAGCCATCAAATACCTGGCTAACAAACCTGCAATCACAGGGAGGTTAACTAGGTGGTTGTTGCTGCTATAGGATTTTGACATTACCATTATAGATAAGCCAAGCAGATCCAATGTGGTGGCCGATTTTCTCTCACGCCTGTAGAATATTAATGAACCTATGGCCATTGATGACAGTTTCCCTGACGACCACCTATTCTCTATTGCATCTCAAGCTCCCTGGTATGCTACTATTTCTAACTATCAGGTTTCCCAAAAGGTACCTCCACACTTCTCCCCAAAGGAAAAGTGGTTACTAATAGAGAAAACTTTCAACTTTTCATGGATTACTGATTGTTTGTTCTATACTGGCCCCGACCAAATATTGAGAAGGTGTATTCGAGAGGATGAAACTTATGACATCCTATGGGCTTATCATGATGAGCCCTATGGAGGACATTTTTTTGTCAAAAAAACAGCCATGAAGGTACTTAATATTGGTTACTACTGGTCATCCCTCTACAAGAATGCAGCCAATTACACTAGGAAGTGTGATCAATGTCAGAGGATGGGGCGGCCTACTAAATCTGATGAAATGCCACTCTTTCCTCAAGTAGTGGTGCCTTCATTTGATAAATGGGGAATCTATTTTATCAGTCCAATCAGTCTTGCATCAAATGACAATTCGTACATCCTTGTATGTACTGATTATATGACCAAGTGGGTGGAAGTTAGAGCCATGAAGCATGCCAGGGATAACAAGGTCACACAGTTTCTGTATGAGGAGATATTAACGCGCTATGGTGTACCCAGAGAGTTAGTCACTAATCAAGGAGCTCAATTTACCTCTACATTGATTACTTCTCTAATGAATGAGTATAATATTTGCCACCATAAATATAGCCCCTATCATCCACAGGCGAATGGTCAGGTAGAAATCACCAACAGGGAGATAGAAGCTATCCTCACCAAGACAGTACATTTACACAAGAAATATTGGAACAGTGACCTCCAAGAAGTAGTATGGGCCTATCAAACTACATGGAAAACAACAATAGGGTTTACTCCTTTTGAGTTGGTATATGGAAAAATAGTTGTGATGTTGATTAAGTTTGAACATAAAACTTTACGTACGGCATTACAGCTCAACATTGATGTTACTAAAGCACAACGCGATAGGATCCTATAGCTTAACCAGCTGGATGAGATAAGGAAAGCTTCCCTGTAGCACACTAAATTGGTTCAGACACAGCAAAAAAAGTGGCATGATTCTCATATCCTTACCAAACAGTTTGCTCCTGGTGACTGCGATCTTTTGTATGACTCCAGATTCCAAGAAACCCAAGGTAAGGTTACAACACGGTGGCTTGTGTAACCACCTGAATTTGGTCTGTCGCAACTATGGACCCTATTTGCCCTAAGTGTGATCATACCCTCGATTTATGTCCAAACGACCCTGTTACTGCTTGGCATATTTCTTTTAATCAATTTAA
>MU224267.1:8229701-8287716 GCA_018584345.1 Thuja plicata
TCTAGTTAGAAGGCAATAGGCCGATATTAGTGGTTTTTGAATGTTTTATCTAACCATTTATACTAATGCAATGACCTATTGAGTGTTTGTGTTGATCTAACAGGTACCCAAATACACACACACAGCTTGGCCCTTATGAGATTATACATGTTTATGCTAACAGAACAGTTTAGTTATCCACCATTGACCCTGTACATTTCAAGTTACTGGTGAATGGTCATAGGCTTTGCCTGTACCATAAACTTGAGACAAAGGCCAATTTCCTGCGGCAGTTTGAGATTTCTCCTGCCCCAACTGAACCTCCTACAGCCGAATGACCTCCTGCATCCGAAGGATCTCCTGCAGCCGAAGAACCTCCTGCAGACAAAGAACCTCCTCCAGTTCAAGACTTTCTTGTAGTCGAAGGACCTCTTCCTACTGAGGGCATTCATGTAGCCAACTGGAGTAATTATTTGCTTCGGTCATCTCTTTGATATTTTTTCCACATGCAGTCATAGTAAAATTTTCATTTCCCATGAAAAATTGCTTATCCATAATACAAACGTCATCCCATCAACTTTTTCATCACTTTTTCTGCCATCATCACATTCATGTCACCTCATTATTGTGCCAGCTTGAATTTTTGCTCTACCCACATCATCAAATCTTTTTGGATTTGGGCATTTCAAGGTATAAAATTTAAAGGTACACATTACTTTTTTGTTTCAAAAAGTTTATTGCTTCATTTAATATCATTATGATAAATTGTAATTAATGTAGCGTTTCATCCATGATTTTGCGATAATTTTTTGCCACGCAAGTGTGGACACTTGTCACCTTTTTTGTACGGGCCTGTCCGATAGGTTTTGTGTGTAATAAATGACTTATCCCATCAGCTCAAATATTCTATCAGTTTCAAATCTGATATCATGATTTCCATCCTTTGTCATTAATATTTTTGCTACAAGAATTGTACTATGTCATCATGTCAAAAATGATGATTTGACAATCCCTGCGTATAACATTTCAAAATCAGCCTAGTCTTTTTAAAACCCAAACTCCCAGCTTATATTTATAGCACTATTTCAAAAATTTCTTTTGTGTCTTTTCTGCATTACCCAAAAAACTAGAAAGCTCAAATTTTGGGTACAGCAGTGGCATTTCAACAAACAAAATTAATAGTAGCACTAGAGTAAGAGGGTTTTTTAGAGTTTTTTAGACATTGTTGAAGTTTTCAAACAGCAGGATGGGTGGTCTGCCTATACGGAATGAACCAGAAAACCTCTTGTCATTGTTACAGGACCAGGACAGTGTTCAGGTTTTTAATAGAGTTGGGTGGCTGACCTACTTCGTAAGGTTGAATGGTCATGATGAAGCCACAGCACTAGAATTCTTGAGGACTTATAGCAATGGTGTTGCGTATATCAAAGGGCTGCGAGTAGAAGTTTTTGAGGCAAGAATTACTAAAGTCTCTGGACTTCCTTCCATAGGAGAAGCATTTTTGCATGGGCATGATGCACGCACAGCTAGAGAAGAATTTTCTTTACCAACAGATGTTCCAGTAGATTATAGAAAATAGGGTGTTAGGTGGTTATCTCTTCCAGGAGAGTATCCTTAGTTGGAAGTTCATATTATCAAGTACATTATCTGTGAGGGTCATTTTTCATTTCTACATGCAATACACTTCAAATTATTGAGTCATTTATGGCATGACCATTTTGTAAATGTCCCCAATTTTCTTTATGCCCTTTTAAATTTAAGTGTTGAAGAGGTACAGAAGGGGCGGTAGAATGTAGTGACCCACCATAGTTTAATCAATTTCTTGGTGGAAAGGTCACTGCGGGATGTCTCTCCCATGTCCTGGGATGGATTTATTGTAACACCTCATGTTCAGTTGCATAGAGAAGGGACACGGCCCAAAATTCAAGAACAACAAGGGAATAACCCTGATAAGGATGAGGAATTTTTTGAGCTCGAAGAACCTTTTAGGAAACCTTCTCCTTCAGGAATTGATGTGGATAATGTGGCATCTGACCATCCAAACCCTACCTTAGGGAGTGGAGAAACCAAGGTTCCTACAGTTTCTCAGACCCTAAAAGTTGAGCAAAAAGATAAAAAGGGTAAGGGTAAGGCCAAGATGGCAGAATATATGAGTCAAGATGTTCCTATTTCTACTGTTTCTCCTGCAGCCACACATGTCAAGAGAAGAAAAACTTCATAGAAGCATCCTGCAGCTTCTATTGATACTTCATTACAAAGAAGTGTTCATTTGAACACTACACAAATAGACAGCAAGGATTCCCCTGTTACGGTTGACTCTTCTCATATCTCCTCTGAGGAGCCTTCACAAGAACAGTCGCAAGCGGGCAGTCCATTTGTAGAATGCCAGGATATGATGGAGGAGGATCCTACAGCTACTGATGTGGGTAAAGAAGCAAAGTGTATAATTCCAGAGGTAGAAGAACCCAAGGGAGCCGAAAAAGAATCTTCTTCTCAGAAAGAAGGCAATGACGGGGAAAAGGCCCTTGTTACAGATGATGTGCCAGTTTGTGAAAAGAAAAAGGAAGGCTAACAAGTAGCCAAGCTGGTCCCACACAGGAAGCTAGAAGAGGTAACTAGTCATGCTCTCTCAGTTGACTATTTTAATGGGATGCAATATCAAAAGTCAATGTGGGAGTTAGAAAAGGCAAAATTGAGAAGGGAACTTGAGAGGAAATAGAAAGAAATTAAATTCTTACAAAGTAAAATAAATGAAATTACAAACATAATTTTGGGTTTAATAGAGTGCAGACCACCACCAAGGGTTTATACCCTATGCCTTAAGGAACAATTCCTACTATTTAAGTTAATGAGAGTCCTTTGGGATCTCAACTCAGGCATAGGAACCCCGCAGGAATTTGTGGCCGCATATAATACATCACCTGATTGTGTCTGGAATTTGTTATGCGAGTTACATATTCACAATTATGTTATTCCTTCTAACAGTGATTGGAATCCCCTACTTTTTGTTGGCGATATTCATTTGTCTGCCCTCCTTTCCTAGACCCAAAATGAGATAAATTATGGAGAACAATTACATAGGTACATAATACTTGAACAGTCTATTTCATTGCATCTTCATCCTAAAAGTTGGTCACCTCGATGGCTTTATTGTGATTGGATGAAAATTGTTTATGGGTTTCATGATTCTGCACCCAGAAAAAGAATTTTGGATAGCCGTGAAGAATATTTCGTGGCATTTGAGGGATTGTCACTAGAAGATGGGGACAAAGTAGCCAAGGGATTAAGGCAGAGATGGGGGAGATTAACTATGGCACTCAAAAAGGAAGAACCACACTGTGTGATCAACTTACGAGCTGCAATGTAGCTTGTTCACTGGTATATACACATGGGACATCAGCCACAGCCCAAAAGATGGTTTTCACTTACCTTTTAGACTCCTCTTCTTTTATGGCCTCTATACAATTGTGTGGATAACAAACTGGATGAGCAATTGGAACTAAGCAGACGCGTGAAGATGGAGAGGACAAATGGATTTTACTGGCAAGTGGGCACCTCCATCATTGGAGAGACGCAGGAAGGAGACCTCTGGGTACTTACAAAGATCTAGAACGTCTCAGTGCCTGAGAACTGGCACAAGTCTTCGTAGGGGGAAAAATGATAGGCCATTTTAATGGCATACTTTAGATACACTAGGAGAAATTTTGATAGGTCTTTTGCCATGTTTTCTCTTATTTACTCCAAGACTTTATGCTTTAAAACTACTAATATGTGGTAGTCAACCACTAAACCTATGCTATGGACATATGCTTACTTAATATGTTTTATCTGGATGAATATGCTTTATTTATTACTATGGAATCATGATCATGTTTTATGGATGAATTAATTGATTGAGTGATAGATAATGCATATGTACTTTAATGATTATTTGCCATGAATTTTTTTATCCTAACACTTTAAATGCAACGCATCAAAGTAGCAACCGTTGTTTTGATCAGGTGAGCACATCCATGTGCTAGACGCTTTACTCAGTCCTCCATTAGATGCACATAGATGGAACATCAGCGTAGTAGTAGCGGAAGGTTTCCAGATAATCCAGGTGGAAACGATTGAGAGAAGACTTTACAAACGCAATAAGTTCCCTGATGAAATCAAGGAGAGAGTGGGAAGTTAGATCTACTGTCTAAGCAGTTCTTTCCTCTTTTCTAGACCGATTCCATTTCCTACTTTCTAGCTTTCCTTTATGTTAGTTGTTTTTAATAAAATATCCACCTTTTCTTAGAGCTTGTTGAGTTTAGCAGTTAGATGTTTTCCTTTAAATAAAGCCCCGCTCCTGCGTGAGAAGGAGGGCATTATTAGGAGATAGTTGTAGTATAGTTCAATTATGTTGTTTTATTGTTTATGAGAATCTTTGTACTCTGTTATTCATTTTAATGAGCAAATGAAGTGTTGATATCAATTCTGTGTAATCAAGTGTTTTGGGTACTCACCCAAGGGGCCCACTTGGTGAGGAATCCATAGTTAGATTCATTTTGGTTTAGTTCACTTTCCTGCATTTTCGTCATTTCAATTCCTATGTTGAATAGCTCCTACAGCCGAGCAGCAGAGTAACTAAGGCATTATAGTTAGTTTGTGCACTCTTCCATTCTGCTAGCAGCGTTCACTTCCATCATTTACTTTCAAGTATTTACTTTCACAGCAATAGCTTAACTTTCTTTCAAGTGTTCATTTCATGCAGTAATAGTATAGTTTCCATTCAAAAGCATTTACTTCCTACAGCCATAGAATAGTTTCTTTCCAGCATTTGTTTCCTGCAGCGATTATAGAGTGATTGGTTGAGAAATTGCTTGGTGCATATATTTTGTTGGCCTATTTCAAGTAACACGTCCTTGGGTTTGACATATTAAATGAGTTTCTTATAAAGAGGATGAAGTGCTTAGTTGGATGTCCAATCCCTGAGTTAAAGGATTATGCCTAGTTTCTGAGCCTTTATAACGAGCGATCACTTACTTTGTTGTAAATTTAAATCCTTTAATCAAAGTAGATTGAATAAATTTGTAAGCTCTTAACAGGGCAGACCCCTCACAGGATAGATCATCAAAAGTGATCAAAACTTGGTAGCCCTAATAGGCACACTTTGTTACTGCAATAGTGAATATTTTTGGGTGTCATCCCCACCCCAGTTTTACCTTTCAAGGGTTTCTGGGTTATCAAATCTTTGTGTTATGTGTTTATCATGGATGTGATTAGTAGTTAGATCTATTATAGTATGCAGTTAATGTTTATGTATACATGTTAAATTAGTTTGTTTCTTAAGTGAAAAAATTTTATAGATCCTGATTCACAACCCCCCCGCCCTCTCAGTATCTTGCTTTCCTATATAAGACTTCCAACAAATAGATGCATAGTTTTCTGAAGAAAAAAATGTTCAAATGTATAAATAGTCCAAAGGCATAGAAAAGGTTCTTGCATTATTGCCAATATAACCAAAAGTGATAGTGCAAGTATAGTGAACAAAAGCACATAAATAGGTCAAATGAGCAACATCAGGAGTCAATTTTATCATTTTCATCAATGATTGCATCAGATTTTGGAACATGGGCGCTAATCCATGAATATATCCTACAAAACTAACAAAAATTAAGAATAATTAAAAATTTTGGGACGTGGTGTCCTATCGGGCATCAAAATGTGTAAAAAAAACTAATATGCATAAATAGTCAAACGACAACCACAATGAAAGCATGAACAAGATAACATCAAATAGTCAAACAGAAATCAAGCCTTCATTCTAGGATCTCCATAGTGCTCAAGTCCACTTCAAAATATTGTAATAATGCTCTCAAAAATTAATAGCACAAGTAGATTGTTTATGAAAGAAAATCTCATGGTTGTGGTTAAAGAGAAAAGTGAGGGAAAATATTCAAATATATAGAATAAGATGAGGGAAGATCAATGGTTGAGTTTGATTTTTTTCTAGAAATGATAAGCGGCTCAGATTGTGTAGGAGGAAGTGGTGGTCAAGGTGACAAAGAGGTGGAGTGGTTAGAAGGAATTAGGGGACAAGTGGCAAGAGAGTGGAAAAACAAAATTAAATAATTAATATTATTTAATTCCATGAGCAAGGAAGGATTAATAAAAGATTGTATTTATTAGTTTGATGAAAAAATGAATAGTGGAAAAATTTTATTAATTTATTCAACTATACAGGACTATTATATAGTCAAATAATTGTATAAATCATTTAATTATGAAAGATAATAGGAATGAAGAATGTTGAATGAATCAAACAATTAAAAAATATGTAAATAACAAGAGAATTTGTTAAATAATAAAAATTATTTAATTAACATTAGAGGAAGGGGATAGTCAGTCAGATAATTAAATAATTAAAATTATTTAATCAATTGTGAAGAAATGATTATGAGAAAAAGACTGCTAGAGGAAGGGTTAATTTTGTATGTCTACACAACTTTAAAAATTTATATAGGATTGAATTAAGTCTCTTTCCTTTGCATGGATAGAAGACTTTGCATCCCCTTCATTTCTTGGGTAAAATACTCTTGACTCTATGCTCTCTATTTTACTTGCATTTTTTTTAACATATATGATTGCTAAAGTGGGGGCAAAATGTAGTGTCATAAATTGCATCCTATGCAATTTGACATCACATGCGCCTCCCTCTTTAGTTATAATTACGACATGTATGCTCTTTAATTCTTAATCCCAATTTAAAACATCCTTAAAGCTCCGCATGTCTAATTTTTTGTTTTCACCCAGACAAATGTGCACCACACAAATATTTGTGTGATGCTTTAGCATCTCGTGACTATTCTAACCATTAGGATGTTACACTTGCCGCATTTTGACAATGTAACGTCCCTGCCAACCTACATTGATGCCAAGAATCATTTTCCTTTCTTGAAACCTCTCCATTTGACCTCCAATTTGACTTTTTGAACTTCATTCACTACATATACTTCATTTTGGCATTCCACAACTCTAGAACAAACTCTCTCACAACACCCTCATTCTTACACTAGATCTTGCTTTGCATTACACACTACATTATTCCACATCTCTTATTACTATAGCGATAACTTGAACCTCATTTACATTACTTGAAGAACATTGTTATCACTTTGGACACTATTGTTGCTTCTTCATTGCACTAGCAGGCTACTTCGCTTTTGTGCTTGAGGAGTGGTAAATCTTTAAAATTTATTGAGCATGTAGTCTTTGTATTCTCCTTGCATATTGTTCAGTTCATTACTTTATGTTTATTAACATTATTCTTGTCTTGGTTGTCTATGGAGGTAGGAAAACAAAAGAAGAGGTTTGACCGAGGCAACCCCCTATACAATTGCCCAACATATTTATCTGGTCTCTTGTGTGTAGGTGCAAGTGAAGAAACTACTTGGAAGAATTTTTTAAGCTTGCTTGGTATTTTTGGTGATATCTAAACCTTTCCTTGTCATTTCAATCATTTAGTTTTATTCATTTCAATCACTTTTGTTTATTGTTTAGTCAAACTTTACAGTTTTCCATATTCAATTTTTCATGCAAATCATTTTTTTGTCTCTCTATGGCAATCCCTATTTTCTACCTATACATGAGGCTAGCGCATCACCATGTCAATTTGTGCATTGTGCATACATCCTAAATAGAGAGTTGGTCAAATTGTTCTAGAGACCTTTGTGGTCTACACTTCCAATTTGTGAAGCCTTGGAATCTTAGATGATTGATGTGCATAGTTAAAACATACACTTTGTTGATAAGTAGATAAAATTGAAGGTCGGTATTATCTTTGGACTTATCCGAGTGGAAGGTTGAAATTTGAGTATTTGAAGGATTCTATTATCCTTCATAGTGGTTCACTTTTCATACTCTATAGTTTAATTTGAGCAAGAATGATATTCTTATTCTATTGAGTCTTGTAGACTAGTGTTTCCATTAATTTATTAAATACCATATACTATATTAAATAACATAAATGGAGTAGATGAATTGGCAGTAAAAGTATATTTATAAATCACTATCACACATGTAAGCATCACAAAGATTAGGAAAAGGTAATCAACTATGAAAATTATGAATCGATGCTTCCATATAAAGAAAGGGTATACTAGCGCTTGCACCAAAAAAAAGGGTGCTCTCAATCTTAAATTTGTGAATAGAATCATATTAGTTTAAACTTAGCTAGCTTTTGTGAAATGAGATTTGTATTATGGAGACTTAAATTCGTGAATATAATCATATTAGTTTAAACTTAGCTAGCTTTTGTTTTGGTGTCTGCTGCCTCTTTATTTTGTACAGTTTGATACACTCTATTATGATGTATATTGGTTGGTACTCTTTAGTTGGATTCTAGTGAACCTCAGTTGATCCCGGTGTGAGGCTGCGCCTCCCGGATCTCTTTTGTTGATACTCTTATGTATACTCTCATGTTTTGATCTCACTATTATTAATACAAAAAATAATAATAATAATTGTATATATAATGAATACTTATTTTATATAAAAATAAGTAATTATTATATCAAATAATTTATATATGTATTATATTAAATCTTAATTTTAAATATTGTAATCATAGTCTTAAGTTTATAATTACTATATTTTATTAATCAAATTATATTAAATATTATTATTATTATTCTATTAATATTATATGATTATTATCATTATTTTTTTATATTGTAATATAAATCTAACTAAAAACTATTATATTCAATACTTAAAATCACTATTTTTATTCTAAAATACAAAGATTCAATATCCACTATTCTTGCTAAAAAATAGTGTGTACCAACCACTCATCTTACCTTCAATTAGTAAATAAATTTAAAAAATGCTAAAAATTAAATTTGCATGAGGAAATAGTCTATCCATTTATTTATTTTTAACAATTTTAAATTTTAAATATTTAAAACAAATAAATAAATATAAAGCTTAAAATAATTAAAATACAATTAAAATTATGATCAGAAGGTTCTATTAAGTAATCACACTGATGTCTATTTTAAATTATTTTTAATATTTTTAATAAATAGATAAATATAAAGCTTAAAATACAATTAAAATTTTGATCAGAAGGTTCTCGAGTCATCAGATTGACCTCTATTTAAAATTATTCTTTCATTTTGTACATTTTCACATCAAACTTACATTTAGGGAATAGAGAGACATAAATACTCATGTTATCCATATATCCATTTAATCTCTTCATATGAAATAACATTAATTTATTTTGTCATGTTTATGATTGAATTATTTTTTTACAATAATCCTTATTGAACTCCAATTGTAATCAAACAATGCATCTAATAATAGATTTAAGATTACATTCACTACCACATCAATATCTACATATTTAGCAACAAACATATGAATATTGTTGTCTTCAATAATTGCTCACAAGCAGTGAATCATCTTGTCTACTAAGATTTTTGCCTTAACAAGTTTCTTTAAAGTGTTTATTCACATTTACAATTTGGTGTTCAAATGTGAAACAATAAGTAAAGTCTAATTTTGAATCAGAGAATCTGAGGAATTAATTAGTATATAGTTTAATTTGAAAGTGCACTTTCAACCTATAATAATTTTACAATATGAAGTAAGTGAAAACTTTGCACAACAATTTTTACCAATAAATCAAGGCTACTTATATATCATAAAACTCCAATGATTAATTCCAAAATGTACATTCCAAAATATAGTTTCTACGTATTGTAGTTTTACATTTATGAACAATGATCTTAACATATCTCAATAATATAAATAGACACATTAAAATAAAGTAAAATGCACTTATTTTATTTACCACAATCAACACCAAGATTCACTAAATTTATACATTACAATGTTTTAAAATGCTCCTATTTTACTTGAGAAAAACTAAATAAAGATATTTGTCACCCCAACCAGTAACTAAAGATGTGGACAAACAAACCTACATAGAACAAATTAAAGAATTGCTTAAAATCATTCCCTTTTTGTGCAGTGGTGACCTCAACTAAACCTTGGCCACGATCCAAACTAGAGCATGCCCTTAAAATCTCAATAATGTATAATATAAATTAAATGTTACACAATCAAGACAGATGAAAGTAAAATTCCTTATGAAATATTTTAGTAATTAGAAGAGGATAAAATAATAAAAAATCCATCAACAATCTCAATTCAACATAATTCAATTCTATAAACATGCAAAATTCTCAAAATCAATTCCAAACTGAATTAACTCCATACTTCTTCAACAATCATAGGAAGATCCCAACTCTATCAAATCCAGTAACAATCAAATCTTTATTATGAAGAAGACTACCCAACGGCTATATTCTACATCAATTTTTGGTTTGATAAAGGCACCACAGGAAAAGAGAGCGGTCCAGTACATGCTCCACATTGTGAGTACTACAATAGACCATTTTTTTAAGAAAGGGAATGTGATTTGAGGGATAAAGTTGATCAAATCACCAAATGTAATTGATGCTATCAATTTTTATAGTACATAAAATAAAATGCTCTAATTACATAATCACACTTGCAAAGTAAATGCCACAGCAAAAGAAGTACTACAGGAAGTTGTGAAAATGGCATGGCATAAGCAGCAACTATGGAAATGAGAACATAATGAAAACTCAAGTTAAAAGAGTAAAAAATAAGTTATTGTTTGTCACATTATACAATTTACACTATTACATTAGACAATTATACTACTGCTTACTACATGTAATGAAGCACTGGACCTTATTCCTACTTTATACACCTCTTATTAATGGTTCCCAATTATGTTTCTGGACTAGAAGTTTAACTTTAGAAAAAGACCAACCCAACATTATATCTCTCAATAAATTAATATATTGAAAGGAAAATAATTACTAATTCCATCACTAAAGCTACCCACAATAATAAGATAAACGAAATGAATGAAAGCTAAGAATAAATTGAATAGGCTTACTTTTTTACTTGCATTTGGCATGGCTCAGTTTGGTACAATGTATCCGCCTACTACTTGCAGAATTCTTCTGTAAGTGGGATTTATTTTTGTGGTAACTTAGGAATAGAGAACCAAAGTGGCTACAGAGATCCATGCAATTACCATTTTTTTGGGATTGCAATATAAAGCATCAATTAATAGGAAAGAGGGATACAAAAGCAAAGTGTTGGGGAATGAACCAGATTGAAACACTTCCAGTTAATTCAGAAATGTCACCTCATTGTCCAAGGATCTTCAAAATGGGTTTTGAAAATATATACATTGGTAAGAGAAAAATTGTAACACCAAAGAGGACAATCTATGATTGTTGCATATCTAATCCCATAAAATGATATTTATGAGCCCCAAAAGCTTGGCCGCACAGGGTCTCCAGGGCGCTACCCATGCCTAACTGTCATGCTCAGTTCAAAGTTCAACTAGAGTAATAATAGTAGAGATTAATATCCCATCCTTAAAGTTAAAATTTCTCATTCCTTAATGATTCATTGATTGGAGACAATCCATATATACTATTAAAAGTTAAAACATGAACAGGAATGACTATAGAAAACAAGGATTACAAAGTTATGAACACCTGCATAATACCATACCAAGAATTGTTTGCAATTCGGTACATGGGTTGGAAAATGGCACAGAGAATCGATGAAATGATATAAATGTTTCAAAAAGAAGGAAAGATGTGGTACACCATGCAAATTGTGGAAGCACAGGAAAGACACGTAGTAGACTAGGTGTCTAAGCTAAACAACAAAATGCTACATGGACAAAAGTTGTCTTAACATTACTATGGAAAACAACTGTAAAAAAAATTTCGGTGTAAGAAATTTTTGAAAAATCTTCTTATCAACAACGCGAAAATATGTTACTAATTGTGTGAGACTCTATTCCGATGGGCGTTCCCCACATATGAACAAATATAATCGGCAGGGTCAAGGCCAAATTCCACAATTTTTCTACCATTTTCCTTGTATTTTCCAAAATGGGATCTTTGGAACAGAGAACGGAGATCTATTAAAGGATAAAGGAAGGGATATTTGATAAGATGTTAAACAATTGTAGTTTTACCTACTTAAGAGACATTTATGCAAATTGTTGAAGCATAGGCATATGAACTATTTCATATCTATCTAGACAAAGTGAAAATTTTCTACAAACAAAATGAAGAATCGTTATTGAAAATAAAAAATTAAGTAATACCAGGAAGGTTGGCCTTGATCTGCGTATTGACTATCTGCATCCTTGCAAACTCCATCGAGGGTTTTGCAATATTCCTGAAAATTGAGGAATCAAAAAATTGAAAAGGATCGCACACCTCTAGTGAAAATGGCTTGTAAATAGTGGAATTTCTTCTCCTGAAAAGATTTGGAATGATCAACATTTAGTAACGCTTGGAAACAAAATCCCTTGAATCCTGATTTGTCTCTTTTTTTTTATTGAAAAAGGTCAAGATTGTGCAAATTGCATGGAGGGTTTGACCTTCCAGGCTTCAAATTTTAAACCAATTCGAAATCATAAGTTACAATGTATTTAAAAAATACGAAACAACAAAAACCCACATGCTACAGAAATCAGAGGCTCGTATGATGCTTACCGATATCTCCATAAATCTGCAACCCTAGCCAATATGCAGTTTGATCAATGGTGATGGTTGGTATCATGAATGAAGCTCCTACTTAGTGAGGGACTGGTAAATGACCTCATGAAAACCTAGCCTAAGTCTTTGAAGTGGGGGCAATGGTACATGCAAGAGCCGTGTGGAAAGAGAACAGTGTTGGAAAATGAGGCGTGAAAAGCAGGTCTGAGACACTATTTCCGGCTCAAGTCATTTCTGAAAAATAAAATTTAGACGGCAATGACAAAAAAATTCCATCGAATTTCAGTGTGAGACATTTTGCCGGTCAAAGGTTTCTCCCCAAGAGAAGCCTATCAGCTAATATTAATTTTAAGCCTCATGGTCAAACTTTACTCTCAAACATCTTAAAGTGTGAATTTTAATGTATATTATTTATCACCAAATAAAACATTATCATGATTTGGGAGATCTTTTCTCTACATTCTTTTTGTTTTTATTTCCATTTATTATGTTGTTCTTTGTGTTTTGAAATTTCTTTGAAAATTTGATCTATATAATAGAAATTGTAGAATGATTAATAATTTGATAATGACAATATAGATTAGGATCCTCCACTTGTATTATAAATCTCTAGTTCTTAATATTAATTTATAAAAGTTGAAGAGTGGAAAGTACCAAATTATTTGCATTATGGGTTACTTGATAACTTGTTATAAGATAATCTCACGGATATCACATGGAATGGTGAATCAATATTAAGTAGTCCAACATTATTAGGAAGACAAATAAGATCCATGGACAATCTTCCAATATTGTCAAAAAAATTTATGGTTTACCAATAAAGTTCCCACTGATTTTATTTTTAATTGAACTTTGTTCATACAATCTTCACTAAATGTATTCAAATTGAACTTCTATCAACTAGGGCACATTTTACGTTTACATCCCCATATTACACAATAATATGTTAAGATGAGTGCTTATGAATAACTTGTAGAGTAGGCAACATGTGAGACAAATAAAATATTAAAAAAAGTCATATTAATGGAGCTCAAATGTGGTATGTTTTAAAACTATCTGTTAGCGCTTTTTCTTGCGAAATCTGTATAAGCATCAATGCTTGACTCTTTGACTTCCAACTTCTGATTCCAACAAGTAAAAACACTAATTAATGAGGATTTGATCCTCCTTCTACTTCGAGCTCCACAGACTCAGGCGGGTGTACCTCTTTAGACTCACTGCTTCGCAATGAAATCCTACAGTGGATTAGGGGTTCTTGCAATAATCTACTAATATCTTTTGCTGCAACCGATGCAGAGCTTAGAAAGCCAATCCATGATATTAACATAAGTAAACAATCATTGCAGAAAAATGGCAAATGTGATAATAAGGATATTCACCCTTCTTCTCTTCGAACCCGGAGGCTTAGGCAGGCTAACCTATCAGATTCACTTTTACAAGGAATCACCAAACATATTTACATTATTCAATGCAACTTGCACACATTTCTGCTCTTGAATAGGAAAGGGAAAATGAATAGATTTAATTGATTGATGAAGAAAACTGCATAACCAACAAAAGACCAGTGCCTTATCTATTGGGCAACAGAGTCAAATAAACATGCAATGACAGAAAACCCTAACTCCAAACTCAAAGAAACCAAGTGAAGTGCCTTACAAATCACTCTTCTCACTCTAATTCCTAGACATCAAATTAATGTATAAACCTTAAATTCTCAGAACTTGTATTCAAGATTGACTCTCTCCTTGAAAGAAACTTAAAAACAAGATCACAGCTACCTTATAGCCAGTGTATCAAAATGCCTTACAAACTGACACACAAGAGTCAAGACTAGATACACAAAGACATCAACAAGAATTGAACAGGGATTCCATTGTTCTTTATTGAAAAATCATCTGGTTCAGCATATTTACAAGACAAAGAAACTCAAAAAAAATCAGACAAAAGCCTGAATACTGCCCAGCAACATAAATTTCAGCATCCTTCTTACAATGGAGAAAAAACTGATATAGGAGAAAGGAAAACAATCTCAGTCACCGACATCTGTATGTCCCCAAAAATATCTGCAACTGCTTCTAACTGCAATTGCGAGAATCTAATATGATCTAGACTCAAATGGTTTGCAAAATTAGAATCATCTCTTAGATACCTTTCCAACGGTATATGATAGTTGATACTTCTGATAACATTTGCCCCCTAAATCATTAAAAAGAGTTTGCCTTCTCGTGCACATTTCCTGAATAATTTTTGAAATATTTATACCTTTTCAATAGTCAAACTATTGAGTTGAGATGATCTTTAATTAAATATTTGCATATTTTAACCTTTTATCCTTATTTCACCCAGATTTAATCAACTTGTGACACTTGTCAATCAGGCTTAACGGCTTAATGGTTAGATGTCGTGCATCTTCCTTTTAAGCCATTAAGTCCACCATTAGATTTCTTTCAACCTGCACACCCTTTAATTCCTCCTTTTTTGAGATGAATTTATGCACATATTTCATTTTATTTTCTCTTTTATCCATATTAAACCAGAATCTGCCACTTGTTAATCAGACTTAATGGCTTAATGGTTAGATGTCATGCATCTTCCTTTTAAGCCATTAAGTCCACCCTAGGATCCTTTTCAACTTGCATATTTTAAATCCTTGGGTTTTTGAGATAAATTCAATTTAAATTTCATTTAAATCTGCAAATTTTACCAGATTGCGCCACGTGGCATCTTCTAATTGGTCTGCAGGTCCACTGCGCGCCATGTGTCATTCTCTGATTTGCCACCATCTCTGCATTGTGTTGGATCTTGCCATGTGTCTGAGGTGCCACGTGGCCCAATGGCTTAATGGCTTAATGGTATCTTCCTTGCAACTTTGTCATTAAGCCATTAAATCATCCATTGATTTCGACCACCTCGAGATTTGTGCCCACACGCTTCCCTATGCAAACCCGCCACCTGCGTGTGGAGAGCCTCCTCTTTGTTCTTCATATCATCTACTGTGTCTTGTATGATTTAAACATATTGAAAGTCAATTCCTGGCGAATGTGGGATTAATGGTTTTGAAGTTTTTAAAGTTTTCACTATGCCACTGCGCCAAAATATGGGGCCCACCACATTGTTTATTCCTCTAGCCAAGGGGTCACTCATGGGCCTCCTGGCTCTTTATTCATCTTAGTATGCGAGCGTTTTAGTATGTAAAGCCTATAAAACCTTACCCATGAGCGATGTGGGATAAATATTTTACATATTTCCCAAGCTTTTTAACCTGTGCACTCCATTTACCTTTGCCATTTTGTTGCGCAAACTCCCACTCTATTTCTAACGCATGCCCCTTCTAATAGCCTTTAAGCAGAGGCTACAACATTTCCAACAGAGATCATGAGATTGACTTCATGTGTGTTCCAATTGTCTAAACCAATATACTTTATGCGAGTGATGTGGGCGCCAATTGAACGGTGAATTCCATAGCATCGATTGCACAGAAATATTCCAAGCGTAATGGATGCATATCATGGTTCTGAAGCTCCACAATCTGCACACTTAGAATTACACTCTTGTTATAAGAATTCTCAGAATTTTGATTCTGGGTTCACATTACTTCTGCAAATGAATTGTTTGAAGATCTTTCCGAGCACGTAAGATTGTAGGTGTGTAGAGGAAGCGAGCGATGACTGGGCGAAAGGTCGTACTCCTGCAGAGCTGAGGAGAAATGTTGCTTTGCTTGGAATAATGTGCAAGCATATGTGTCTTTACACTTGCCGATGCATTCTACTTGGAATGTTTAATGTTTTTGAAAACAGCACTCCCTCCACTGTTTGTGTGAGCTTTGCTCAATCCCCTGCCAATGCAATAACATTGGTTCCCTTTAAATGTTTTACTCCTCTACCATAAATCAACGCAAACTCCTACCTTGTTATGTTGCACAGGGCATTGTGGCAAAGGTTGTGGTGACTGGATTCACCTGCCGATCACATTTTGAATGTTTTAATATTTTTAAAACTCCCTCTTTGGCATTCTACACTGGACTTTGATTTACTCCATGTCATATCCTGCGCAGGATTTGTTTTGTTTGGAATGTTTCCTCAGGCCCAAATTGTGTGCAACATCTCCCCCCTTTGATGCTCAGTGTTGGTTTCTCTTTGCTAGCAATGGCTATAGAATTGGCTTTACACCTGCCGATTGCATTTGCACATAAAGTTTAAATGTTACTTTTATCCCCTTTTTCCTGCCTGACTTTGATGCACAAACTCCTCTCAAACTAGTGCAACCTTCTCCATTGTTCGGCGCGGCAACATGCTAAACAGTAAATAGCTTCATGGGCTTTAAAACAATTTATATGCACTATCTATGTCTCCACATTATGTTGCGCAAGACTCAATCTACCTTTTACACCTATGCATGGGCTTTCATTAAATTTCAGTGCAGACTTTCTTTACTTTATATCACTTGCCACTTTGCACAAATCTCCTTTTAAAAGAATGCGCAGCCATTGCTCTAGTAAATTTTTTAACACATCATCATTGATGCATTTGTCAAACCATTCACATGACTTGTGTGCCCCCTGTGTTTTTCATTAAGGTAAAAACAGGTTTTGAAGGGGCCCCGAAACCCTATACAATAAGGTCAATAAAGATATTCAAAGAGGCACTCTAAAACGGTACAAAGCAAGACCACCACGAAGGTTTTGAAACTGGTTCCCTCAACCAAGACACAAAAAAGATACTAGAAAAAGGATCTAGCACCCAAACAAGAACAAACGCCGCTTAAGAGGAATTACATAAAAAAACCAGCAGCCCAAGAACTTCCAGCAAGCAGCAACACATCTGCCAGCAAAGGAAAGCTCAAACAAGTTATTTCTTCCCCTTCTGGGAACGAAGACAAATATCAAAAGAGGGTGGATGATTTGATTTTTTCTTTCCTTTTACAGAAGTCCACCCACCCTCCACATCCTTAGCCAAATCTAGCATAGAATTCGAATCAAGATTCAGGACTCCCAAAACCTGAGGTTGTCCCAAGAAAGGGCCAGGAGAATCCAATGAAGCAGCATCAGAAGAAGACTTAGTAGTTACCTTTTCAGAAGAAACCAGCGGGGGTTGCCAATATGAGGAGCAGAAGCCCCACTACCCACAGAGCCACGAACATCAAATTCGGGGACAGCTCCCAGGGAAGAGCCATCAGTGGACCCAAGAGGCACACTAGGCTCATCTAACTCCTGAGAAGAAGAGACAACCTGAGAAAAGATTTTGATAGAAGAATCCTTCACAACAGAGTAGTGTTGGGAAGAGGCCCCCTTCCACCAAGAAGCAGGTTTTTTAATCTTTTCCAATCCACACTGGTTCGCTAAGTGACCAGTTTTAAAGCATCTCCTGCATCTAAAGGGGAGGCCTTCATAATCCAAAGTTTGGATCCATGACCCTTTAGGATGCGCCAACTTAATCTTTTTTGGAAGACCTTTGGACGTATCCAAATCAACCAAGATCCTAGCATAAGTTGAGTGAAGAATATCGTCTGATTCCTCATCAACCATCAAGAAGTCCCCAAGAGCCTCACCCACCGCCTCAAGAAGAGAGCTAACCCAGGAATGAAGAGGGAGATGAGGGAGCCTCACCCAAGTAGGAACCTTGGAGAAAGACTCAGTAGAAGCGTCAAAATATGGATGTCAAGGCTTAATCATAGCATACTCCGATCATTCTAGCTAAAAAAATGATCACACAGTATCACTTTCCTATTAGCAGCCCTCTCAAACTTGGCAATAAAAAAAACCCCTTGCCATTAGGAAAATGTGAACCGTTTCAGAAATGACTGGTTCCCAATGCTAAGATATCCAGGCATGCAAATCTGGAAGACTCGGCCAGAGACCCTTAAATTTGCAGATAAGACCCTGATCCTCAAGAACTGAAGAAGCATGATCAATGGCTTCCACTACCTCTCCATCCAGAGGGAGGATTAGAGAGTTAGAGAGAGGGAAAGGGGAAGCAGAACGCTTTCCAGCAGCCGAGAACTGCTTAGAGGCAGCAGGTTTTCGTTGAGAGGAGCCCCCAGCAGCAAGAAGATCCGCAGCAGGCACCAAAGGAACATTTTCCCCAGCCGCAACCAGCGAATCCCTAACCCGCCCAGGAGAACCAGGCACAGCAAGGGAAGAAGCCACCACGACCCTCCCTGCAGCAGCCGAATCCACCAAACAAGCATCCGCTTTCACCCTCGCAGACGTATCCAAAGCTTTCACACCATCAGAAACCCTAGCGGCGGCAGAAGCGGCAGGAGGAGTAGGCGGCATCGGAAAAGTCTTGTGTGCCCCCTGTGTTATGCGCTAGTCTCCTTCTTGAATTAGTTCTTGAAATGCCTTGAGTTGTTCAATAAATGGTATGCTTTCCTTTATCTTGAAGGATCATATAAGAACTCGCCAAAAAGTGGCATATAATGATCAGGCCAATAGATATGTAGCAAATTCTTGTAATTTGTGCCAAGACGACTCAAATTATTTTCTACGTTTTCTTTGATATTATCAGCATCAACTCATAGTGTTGTTGCATTCTCACGGGCGTAGGTAGATTTCTTTGAATAGCCACTCACCTTTAAACTGATTTTCACCTTCCAATAACCCAAACATAGCTTTCAGTAAAGCTAGACCATAAAGTGTGGAATTACCGATCACACCAATCCGCCCCTTAAACTTTTCCAAATAATCTGATAAACTGCAATTGGCCTCTGGAACTAGCCTTAAAAACTGACAAAATCAAGTAACCAGAACATGGCACTGGGCACACATGTACCATGGTTAACATTCTTTCATATTGCAAAGTGACACCTAACGAAACCAAAAATGTCAAAATATTTTAATCATCCAAGCCGCCTCTTTAGAATAATTATGCAAATTACCCTGTCAAAAATAGTGAAATGCATCTAGTTTTGACTTTGAAAACAAGTCAAGCGACCCCCTGAAGACCCGAGCTTTTGGATATTGAAAGTATGTTATATGGAGAGCATGAATCCAGAAAGGCAGCTCTTGAAAATCAACCAGATACATTTGGGAGCCCCTGGAAAGTAGCCACTTGGAACTTGCAGAACAAGAAGACATGAGAAACACTAATTTCTGCAAATGAAAAGAGTTTGGGAAAGTGTGCATACAAAACCTTCAGGATCTGAGACCTTGCAAACTTAAGGTAAATTTGGTCTACAATACAGGGGCACCATTTGCTTGATATGACCAATCACGGTATTCAAGATATAACCTCACAAATAGGGCCTCTGACCAAACTGTGCAACTGATCTACATTAAATTGTTAGAAACTGCAAACAGAATCAGATAAACAAACTGGGCAAACGGATTCATCATGGCCTGAAAATCTTCATGGTATCACATTTCCATGCCTACAATATAGGGGAGCATTCAATTTTCTATTCTATTCAACCGGGTGTAAACTTGTAAGACCTCAAAGTCAGCAACTTCATAATTCTGGAGTTTCACATTCTGAGAATCAGCATTAATTGCAAATGGAATGCCTTTGGCAAAATGTGCAAATGAACTCATGGGGGTCTGAAAATGGAAACATAGCTTCTCTCTCATGCCTACAAAACCTCCGACCCGTCCTTATATCATGACACTTCATCAGGTCAAAGATGTAAGCATGCAAAGTAGGCCATTTGCTATAATCAGGCAATATGCAGAATGCAGATTTAAGTGAACCTGAATTTTGAAAGCTGTGACTCATTTCATCTACCCCGTGATAGGTTTTTCACATATTCCCCAATCAGTATCCTACGAAAATCATCAGGTCACATTTTACTTGCACTTCAAGTAGGCTTCTTCAAAAAGTTTTCAAGGGTACTCACTGTGCCCTAGAGAAAATTTTGAATTGGTCACTCGAAATTTGTGCCAAATTTGAGAGTACCAACACTATGTAAGATCCTAAAGTGAATTTTGCTCAAAGTACTTCACAGTTAATCAATTAAATTATATCCTTTGAGGTGCTCATTCAATCTACATATGTGTAGGCTATGCTAGAAAGCACAAATATCATCATATAATGGAGGTTAAATCAATGAATCATAATGACTACCTCGATATGCCAGCATAGTATGATGATTAAGGTGTGTTGCTAGTTGTTTTTGTCACAAGGTTCAAACCCCGCTAGGGTGTTGTTGTTGAGTGCTTATATTAGACATGAGGTCCCCCACTTGTGACCTAACCAATTCATAGCTCCAATTCAAGAGCATTTATCCCTTTTTCTAAAAATGATTGGCTACTTTAATTAGCATCATAAAGCTAATATGTAATAAAGAACAAGGCAATTTAGAAGTATGAGAGGGTAAAGAAATATCACCATAAGAATCACATTATGAAAACATGAACCGAATGATGAGGTAGTGCTAGCATTAGGCTCAACGTTATAACATCTCTACATGTATGAGATAAGTATAGTATAGGGTTTAAGAGCTAGTTTATTCTCATAAGCCAAGTAAGTCCTCATCACAAAATAAAATGGCATAAGATGTGAGTTTGACTAGGAAATAGGGAAAGACACTGTTAAATATCAAGAAAGAAAAAATGCACAATAGAAGTCGTTTAGGTAAAAATTGAAAAAGAAAAATAAACCATGATAACCCAACCCGTAATCTATATAAAGCAATGAAACCCAAATGAGACTATATCCAAATTCTAATTTGAAATGATAAATGTAAGTAATCAAAAATATAGAAACCAAAAATAAAAAATTGAAGGTCAGAATATTGGGGTAAAACTCTAAATGAATTTGAATGTGTTCACTAAAAATATACAGATAAAATAGATAATACTTGAATAAAAATCCTAAGGTAAATAAAATAACTCATTAAATAAATAACCCTCAGATTGAAGACTTACGGCTAATCATGTTCGTGAAATAAATGCACAAAATTTAAACAAATAAATGGAACTTAGCTCTTGGTTCAATGTATTTCCAATCAATTCACCCCTACAAAAGAAAATTAGGTCATATCAGAAAGCTGCATGTAAAAGCCATTTTTTGTACTCTGCAATACTTCCGCTACTATAAAAGCTAATTTTGACTCTGCAATACTTCCACTACTACAGAATCACCCTCTGCAACTATCAAAGAACAAGTTATCATACAGAGTGCCTGGAATGCAATACAGGTGTTAAGCTCCGATGCTAATGAAAAGTGCACTAAATGTATGTTTAATATTCCAATAAGTAGAGATTTATCTTTAAATATACCATCTTGGCCGATTCAGATGGTTTCGCAACTTTATCGACTCATTGGTCAAATGGTGAGCTTTGCAGGCCTAGAATAAAATTCAAAATCACACCACCAAACTATGCCAATTCTTCGTGGTTGTCTAAACCAAAGTGATGGCAATATAAACTGACTGACCATCAGGCCTCCGCACCTTGGAAATGAATGCAGATAAAATTGAATTACAATCTAATTATTTACCAATCTAGTTAATTTAAAATTGTGTGTGTGATTACAATATTACCAGTACAACTATAATTTTGAAAACAAATACCTTTGATACTAATCAATTTAAAAGTATATATATGAAAAAGAGCAATTACAATTTTCAACAATACAACTATAAATTTGAATACAAATTACCTTTGATAGCAGTTTATATATAGAAAGGTGGCAGATGAAACTATGTTTATGAATTTAAGTTACAATTGCTGGTTATATACTTAGTTACCGATGCAGGCTGTCCAACGCTCGATGCGGAAGCGGATGCGGGCGGAGGCGGAAGCGGGAGCTGATGCGGGGTGGATGCCATGTGGATGCGTTGACAAATAAAAATTAAAAAAACAAAGCATTGTTGTCATCCTTTGCCAGTGTCTTCGCTGCTCATCCGACTTGCAATGGAGAACACGGGCATCACAGGCATCAGTAGTCACGGCGTAACCATTTCTTTGAGTCACGGCGTCAACATTTCTCGAGCCATTCATTCATATTAACTTTATTCATATGAACTTTTAACGACAATTAATATTATTTATTCATATTAACTTTTAATTAAAATTTCCCAAATTTAATATATTTAAATTAAAGTTATTTTATTTGTTTATTATTATTTACTTTTAGTATTAACATTTAATAATAAACAAATTTAAATATTTAAATAAATTAAAATTTTAAACTTATCAATTTATTGTATATTATTTTAGACTTAAGTATATATATATCCAAACGCATCCGCATCCCCAAAAAAAAAATTTCCCGCATCCCGCATCCGCATCGGTACCCGCACCCAAATCGGTAACTTAGGTTATATATATTACAATTGGTGGTTAAACAAATTAAAATATTTAAATAAATTAAAATTTTAAACTTATCAATTTATTGTATATTATTTTAGACTTAAGTATATATATATTATTTTAGACTTATGTATATATATATATATACACACACACATCCAAACGCATCCGCATCCCCCAAAAAAAAAAATTCCCGCATCCGCATCCGCATCGGTACCAGCACCCGAATCAGTAACTTAGGTTATATATATTACAATTGGTGGTTATATATATTTGCTAAGATACCAATGCGGGCTCCTGGACGCTCAATGCGGGAGCGGATGCGGGCTGAGGCGGAAGCGGGCACAGATGCCGCCCAGATGCACATTGACTCGTAAAAATAAAAAAAAACAAAGCGTTGTTTGGAATAAGGATCATCGAACAAAAGTTTAGACAGGTTTCACATCCTTTGCCAATGTCCTCGCTGCTCACCCCTTGACTTCAGGATTTTCACAATTGAAAATGACTCTCTAAACTTTCAAGAAAATGCCTATTGGCGAGTGTAGAGCGAAGCCAGCAACCTTTTCCAGTATCAGTAGTAAAGAGAGATCTTTGGAACGGGCATAACATCCATCAAAGCATGAGGGATTTCGATCAGACAATATGCGTACAATACCATGGCAGACATGTATTGAAACATAGACATGGTTTTCTTTAGGGAAGTGTGAATTCATATGTGGAAATAGAAATGTGTTTTTGAAAAACTAAAGGGGAAGCTTCAAGCATCCAACTCGCCCGTGCTGTGAAAGCTTTGAGCAGTCTAACAACACTATCCGTCAAATGCTGCAGCTTATATTCTTCCCAAAACGTATATACAGAAAATAGAAGATGAATACCATCGGTGCCTTTGCCGAAATCAGAGCTTTGGAATACAATAGCAACAGTTACAAATATGTTAAAAACAAGAAATTCAACAACACTGACCAAACACTCATAAAAGCATAATGGAATATGAAGAGAAATGAATTCGTTGAAAAGATTTTAGAAATTTACAAACAGATACAAGTGGCAGGTGTAAAGCAACATTCCTAAATCCAATAACAATGATACATACATCCATTGAAGCAGATTAAATCCGTAGAGCCATCTTCTAGCAGCCTGTGCTGCATAAATGATAGTTATTGAACTTATTTCAATTTGCTGTCACATCTCTGAAGTTTTAACTTTTAAGTTGAAGTGTTGAACTATCAAATATGAAATATCTTGAATCTTGATCAATGGTGAAGTATCATACTATCCGTATCAAATGATTTATTTTTGTATATTTCTTGCATTTCTTTGCATATATATATATATATATATATATATATATATATATATATACACACACACACCCACATCCCCACAAAAAAGAAATTCACGCATCCGCGCACCCGCATCCCGCATCCCACATCCGCATATGCACCCGAATTGGCAACTTAGTATATTTGAGGTGGATATAATCAGGGATTATGACCCCATTACTTGCAATTTGCTACAGATATCAAAAATGCTTTTAATGCTCCCCATTCAAAAAATTACTTTGTTTGTTGTACCAGACATATGCTAAAACTCCAATTAGATACAGAGGAAGTACTGAGGTGCAAAATTCTATCCGAATAGAAAGCTTCCATCGAATAAAACCCCTATGGTACCCTCAAATCTTCTGACTAGCAAATAGACACTCTTGTATAAACAGCTAAAAAAGCTGCCACTATAAATTTTATTTGCTATTCACTCCATCCAATATTCCAGAGTTCAAGCATTAATAAATTCTGAGTGTAATATGAAAATACTAAAATTATATTGAAAGAAATAGCTGTAATTTCGCTGGTAATGAGCTCCAAGACAACACTACAATTACATATTCAAACATTGTTTTAATATTCAAATACACGTATTTGAGGCAACAGAAAAACCAAATGCTTAGAACACAAAAGCTTGGCCGACAATTTCGATTAAGAAGTAGTGCAACATCTGCTAAAATAAATAAATTTCAAACACTCTGCATGCCTTAGAAAATTCAGTATCTACAAAACCAAGAACGTAGAATACAAGAGGCTTTTCAAATTAGAATCACAAAAGGCCTCTTAGCAAAGGCAACCTACAGGCTATAGCCCATGTTTCTCTCTGCTTGTAACCAATCAAATGATATTACACGAGCACATTTGTACCAACACAAATACTTCCATAGCCCTATTAACAGACTTAACTTTACCCATAACCCATGTTCCTCCCAGGATATTGACCAACAGGGAGTGCCCCAACTGGTTGCCTCTTTGAATCTTTTGCAAACAGTGAGTCCAATGATGGTCCATCATTGCCCATCACAACTGCATGCTGACCTCCATCAGCTGTAACACTGAACTCGTGTGAGGCACCTAAATTTGGTCTGAAAGACTGGTTATGGGCCATTCCAAGGGTAGTGTGACTGGAATGAGGATGAAATGGTAGACCTTGCATAGAATGTATAGGAATTTCAGGTGTGAAGGGACCAGCAATATGATGTGTATAGTTTGATGGAAGGCCACGAGGGCCATGAGGCATTTGGTCAGGAATAAAAGGAAAGTTGTTCATTGAAGAGAGCCCTCTCTGTGGCACTGGAACAGGCTGCATAAAATGATTTGGTGGAAACCCATGTGGCCTCAAAGAATTGTATACTGGCTGATTCATGTGAGGACCATTATGAAGTGGATACAACATTTGCCCAGATTGTTCTTGTGAAAAGGGTCTTCCAGGCAAATGCTCTGACCAAACATCCGGGGCAGGATGCTGTGGCTCTGGGGAGCTGCCATGATCAAACAATTTCATCTGTCTACTTTGGGGAGGTGGTTGATGATTAATCTGCTGCACAGCTCCTAAATTTGGGTCATAGGGCCCAGGACCATGATGATAGGGAAAGAATGCAGGTGGTGGCCGAGAGTGTGGGCCAGGAAAAGAATGTGATAATGGAACATCTGCCAGCCCTAGCAACTGCTGCTGTGCAAGATGAGATGGATGTGAAGGCAAGCCAAATAACTGATGGTTCCCACTTTTGTTACCAAAGTTATCTTGAATGCCACCACCTGACTGATTGGAAGAATTGGTAAATGGTGAACGTAAAGCACCCACCATGTCATTCAGGGAGATTCTAGACTCCAAAACAGGGGCATCACCACCATGGTAATGCTGACCAACTGCGCCATGACCTCTTTTATTTTGATCTTCGTACCTACTCTTCTCATCTGTAAAAATGGGGGGCTTTTGAGCAATCTCTTGTGCTGATCTTGGCACATCTGAGAAAATTAAGTTTTCAGACATCTGAGGCCCATTTCTGTTTGCCCTGAGAAATTCATCAAGAATAGGTGAAGAAGCTGAGTTCTCATTCCTTGATCTTCCAAGAATCATTGGTCTTCCATCATGGGTTAATTTTGTATCAAAAGAGTCATTCTTTCCCATGAATGAATGCCCAGTTGGAATGATCCCTGCATCAGAAATAGGTTTTTTGCTCCCTGGATCAAATAGACCTCCTCTTATGATTGAATTCCTGTCCTGGAACCCACTAGCTTCAAAAACATCACCTCCTAAATCAGAATTTAAATTACTTGAATATTCTCCCTTCTCTGCTGTGTTTGACAAAGATTTCTGTCTGCTGATCCCAAAGGGTGCAAAGTTTCTGTTGCCAATAGCCTTAGCATTTTCAAAATGCGAGTTGGCAACATTGCTCTGGCTACCATTATTTATATTTGCTGTACTAAACCAAGGATCTTGAACGCGTTCATATCCGTTGTCAGCTAGGGACAGTTCTTGTGATTGTAAACCTGAAATTTTATCATCCTCCATATTGATTTTCCCGGTTGATGTTAGCCCATTAAATTTACCAAAATGTGATTCAAATTCTGAATTTGAAGGAAAAAAATTCCTGTTCGATGACAAGCCAAACGATGAATCCACTCTACCATCTTCTACAACTGCATCATTAGAATGTGTATTAAGGAGATTGGGTTGTTTTACAGAAACAGGAGCATCAGCAGATCGCAACTCCTTCATGAATTGTTTTCCAAACAGGAATTCTAGCGTCTGGGCTCCTGTTCTCTCTGGAGTTTCGTTCTTCTCAGCATAACCAGAATTCTCATGACTTATTTCTTTCAAGGGGTTGATATGCCTTTCCTCATGATATTGCATCCTTGGTGACTTCTGGTCTTTTATGTTTGTTCTTTTCTGTAACAAAGACAGCAGATGCTGAGATGCACGATTATCCATGCTTAAGCTTTGCTCATTGGTTAAGGGGCTCCCCTCTAACAGGGTGTGATTTTCTTCAGAATAATTTGGCACCTTGGAAACACTTTCAGTTGCTTGAGCAATGATGGTTTGTTCTAGGTCTTCACATGTAAGAACATTGATTTGTGGGCCAGCAGAATCAGATTTATGATTTCTACCTGCCCGGAATTGGCCCATTTCATCATGAACTGTTGGTTTCACAACAGCTCTCATTACCTTCTCGACATCCTCCAAGGACGGCCCATCAGGCATTGGGAGCACTTTGCACGTGTTTCTGAGAGGAAAAATAGATCTCAAAGGACTATTTGGGGATTCATCCACTTGCACTTTATCTTCAATGGGAGTAATTGGAGTTGTATTGATTTCATTCTTTGAAAGTAATGACAGTATATCTGATGCATTGTGAACAGGCATCCCACCACTAGGCTTCTCCTCTGACAACAGAAAAAACAAATGAGTGCACAATAGAACATATTTATATAAATCAACAAACTACCTAGTTAGAAAGGGAATGTATCTTCCTATCTTTCCATTAATGTTTTTAAGGTTACTGCAAACCTTGGTATCTTAAAGCATACCTTCTGTATGAAACCAGCGAGCAAACTTAGAACTTTTGGGGGCCCTTTTATCATCTCCAATTCCATTAATCACCTCAGTGTGCTATTACAAATAAAAGGAAAAAATAGTCAAATTAGGAATTACATTAAAGCAATTAAGCAAGCACATCATGAATGACAACATAAGATTCCTCATTATCTATTAATAAATAAAGTACTGTCAAATAAAAATAGCTAAAAACACAACTACAACAAAAGCATTGGCCAAGAATACCCACATTATAATCCTAAAATTTAAAATTTAAAATTGACAGCATAAAGATCTCTTCCACATTAATGAAGCTTCCTTGTACAAAAGCCTCCAGCAGTATGAAAGATAAAATCAATCACAAAATCCCAGATTTAAAACATTATTGGCAATTCTACTATTTGAATTAAAAAATGTGGCAATAATTTGAAAAAACTGTAATGTTCCTTTTTGGACATTTCAGATTTTAGCCCTAAAACAACAATCCTTATTCAAAATGATAATGGCTTTGTCTAAAATTATGAATTTAT
The DNA here is from genome assembly GCA_018584345.1 of Thuja plicata. Classification (NCBI taxonomy): domain Eukaryota; kingdom Viridiplantae; phylum Streptophyta; class Pinopsida; order Cupressales; family Cupressaceae; genus Thuja; species Thuja plicata. The sequence goes on from MU224267.1 coordinate 8,257,922, forward strand.
TATAATATTCAGATTCATGACATTATTCTGAAAATAAATCACAAAATGGTTTTCTGCTAAATTCTCCTTCAAACTGTGATGATTTCCTCATGAACGTCCACTTTGAAAGTGCTTTCAGATTTGCCTGAATCAGGGGTTTTTGTCCCTAACTCAGCAGTGGAAAATTAATGGGTTTTGTCCTAAACTTGATTGATAAATTGATTAATAATAATTTCTTTACTGAATGCAGATTGTATAAATATCAAAGTTCCATGACTCGGACTTGCCTATGACTCAGCAAGGTCGACTCAACCCGTGACTCGCCGATGACTCGGCAACGACTCGGCTATGACTTGGCAAAATGAAAAAAAAGAGGTTTTTTACGATTTAAAACTTGTTTCATGCACCCATTATTGAATAAAGCTTAAAGACACTAAAACATCATCAAATAGAAGCTAATTTGATCACATACATCCATCACATAAGTACAAACGTAAATTGTAGCTGAAGGAAATAGAAAACATAGACATGCAGAATTATAAATATTGTCAAATGTATATAAAATCCATTAAATCCATGATATCAAATGTTCCCAAACATATGTGTAAACAAAAACAAGTCTATGGCTCAGGTTCTAGCTCAGGCTCTAGCTCAACCTCAATCTCAGCCTCAAGGTAGTCGGTTTGCCTCCTACAGATGCGTCTGAGGTAGGTCTTGGATGACTAACAAGCCATAGTCTCTGCCTGTGAGGTGTCACTCTGATCAACATCATCTGCACGGGTAGTTGATCGTGCTCTATCCTCCTCTGCCATAGCCACAACCTCTTTGTTTGTTTGGTCAACCCACTCATGGTCCTCCTCAGTGAAGACAGAATCAGTAGACTCAGTTAGCCACTCGGACTTTGGATCGATCTCTTCTAGAGTGATGGAATAGGAGTCAATGTCCAAAATTTGTCTAGTCCTAAGGCGGAGGTTGTAATGAACGAAGACAAGACCATTCAACCTCTCCACAGACAATCTATTACACCTCTTTGAGTGGATGTGCTCGAACATGGACCAATTGTGCTCACATCCAGAAGTGTTGCATGCCTGACTCAAAATACAGATGGCAAGTTTTTGAAGGTTTGGAAAGTTAAACTAAAAAAAAAAAAAAATTTAAATGGAAAATCCATAAATATACAAAAAATACCAACAAAATCTATAGAATTTGACACTTACCTCTTTCAAATGAGTTGAGAAGTCTTCGGACAGCTACTATGGACTCCTTGATGCTCTCAATGCAAACCTATGCCTCCCCAATGTGATTTTGTGGACTCCTTGATGCTCTTCTTCCCTGCTGGTTGCAAACCTATGGCCTCTTGTTTTTCTTCCTCTCTCTCATTTTTCTTCTCTTCTTCTCATAACAAGCAAATAGAATGCCTTTTAGGGCACATTAGAAAGCATATGTAAAAAAAAATAGGAAAAAGTGTTTTTTTTTTTGTTTTTTTATTTGGCAATCATGACTGCCGTCGGCCGGGTCCTAGCCCACGGACTCGACGGGTCATGGCCCATGACCCGGCAGGTCATGCTAGCGGGTCATGAAAACCCACCCAACTATACTCGGCCAGCGGGTTGTCAAAACTCGCAACACCCGCGGTGATATATATATATCAAATTTGATCTTCTTAATGGATTGATGTATAATCGGTCTGCTGATTACTGCTTGTAGAACTACATATTTGATCTGCTCTCCTGCTATCCCTCTCTCAATTGCATTGGACCTCCTCATATCTCTTAATGATAAGGAGACAGCCCTACACCTTGCAAGGGACGCCTCCCTTAAAAACTAATCGCTACTTACTATGGTTGGCCCTTATCAAACTAATTGCTGCCCTTCAAATTAAGGTTGTCGGATCCATTTACATAATGAATAGCTGCCATTGTTCTTTGAACTGGCCTCCTCATTCACTTATTTTCTCCTTGAGTGCAGTCGCCCTTGTAAGACTATAATTTTAATATATTTTAAAAATCAAACAGGTCAGCACTCATTTAACTGTTATCTCCTTAGTTTCATATTTAATAGAAGCTGCATTCTGATTTAGGGGCATAACCAAATCTTTTCAATGGGAGGGTTACTTGGAGATTTGTAATCTTTAGATCCTCCTTGTGATATAATTAGCTTCTGCTGTGCAACTCTGATATTATCTCAAGGCATATATCTCTGTCTTTAGTTCAAATGTGAGTTATCGATTCTGAACCAATGATTGGAAATTTACAAGTTTTGTAAGTTTAAGACGAGGTTTCTCTAATCCTTCTTTTCTTATCACTTGAAAATGTTAAGGATTGATTGATTTGACACAACGTATGTAGAATATCATGGATATCTTTTTGCATTAACACAAGAACCATATATTACGATGACGATTAGAAGCATGAATGTGAATGTCCCCTATTGGGATATTCCTATATCTTGCCCAAGAACATCAAATGAGGTATGAATTATATTGAGGAAGACTTGCCACTTTAAATCTTTATTAAGATCTTGCAACCAGGTTAGTTATCATCTATGTCACAAGGTTCGAGCTCGTGTTCGAATTGGACAACAATAAAATTCGGATAAAGTTCGGGAAGGGAAAAAATTGAAAAAAAAATTGACATTAAATTTGCCTTACAAGAATTTGATTTTTTAAAATTATTAAAATATAATTAATAAATCCATAAATATAAAACAATATAATATTAAATTTGAATACATTATAAGAAATTTCAAAACATTAAATATTTTTAAAATTTTGATTTAAATATTTTCGAATATGAAATTTTAATATATTTTATAAAAAAAATTTAAAACAACATTGTTTAAATATTAAACATATAAAGATATCAAATTTCATTTAACTAAACAAGAAATAAAATAAAAACATAACTCTGTTGTGAAAACAACGCGCCATTGTTGATGCTTAAACTCGAGCCCTTGATAGTATAATGAACAGAGATAGCGAAGCAAAGCCAACAGGTATGGGGGTAAATATTGTCGCCGGTAGCCAATATGGGTGGAGAGTGTGACAGCCAATATGGGGATGACATTCATTAGTATCAGCCAATGCGACACTCAATATGGGAGATCAAAGAGAGCTTGAAAGGATTTAGACACAGGGATAGGGTTGGTTTAGACACAACTTTATCTGCTTTAATTCATCTTGTTTGAGTGAACAACGTCCACACACGAGTCAGATTTTTGGGGGTATAAAAAAGATTTCAATCTTTTTCTACGTCAAAGAAACCCAACAAAGCCGACAGAAAATCCCAACCAAACCACAAAAAATTATGTTAACCCTTATTCGTACAAACATTTGGGCGGACTAGAACAATTTATAAGGATTTTTTGAAGTTGGCTGAATTTCAAATTTCATCTATGACATCCAGTGAACCCTGTGACAGGTTATAATTATGAAAGATGACGAAACCATATGACCGGCAATATTATAAAGAGAATTCATACCATTATTGTAATTTACATAATGCGCATGTGGGATTCAATAATACTTTCCCTAACAACCTATCCTAACTATGAGTCCCTTGGAAATACATATAAGGCGCCTCAAACTTATTCCTTTCCATCAAGCCCAAGAGCAACGACTGACACCCGCCATTCGGCCTCTTGGCCTCGCCCGGGGGTTGGTGTACTTGAATGGAACTTATGTGCTACTTGCATCCCTTATTATGTATTCCACAACCTATCCTCATTGTGAGTCCCTTAGAAAAACATATAAGTTGCCTCAAACTTACTCCTTTCCATCAAGTTCAAGAGTACAGAATAACAGCCACCATTTGGCCTCCTGGCCCCACCCTAGGTTGGCGTACTTGAATGGAACTTATGTCCTACTTGCATCTCTTATTATGTATTTCATTCTATCCCCCATAATGAGGCAGTTCATTATTAAAAAGTCTGACATACATAATCTATGACCTCAAAAGCAATTCATATCTTTTTGGTTTACTCTAGTTATTCTCATATCTAGAACATATCAGATATGAACCAAACACAGATCATACACATAAAAAACATTAGGTATACACATGAATATGTACAGACATGGAGCATACACATAAAAACATTAAGTATACACAAGAATCTATGTAGACACAAAGCATATACACAAATACACGTGTTGTTAGATCCTTTGCTTTGACTAGAATGCATCCATAGATTTATCCTAGTATTCAAACACATTAGGATTTGGAGGAAACATGATAGGTTTGCGCAAAGTTATCCCCACACTAAGCCCAAGAGCGGACACTCGCCCTCTTGGCCCTAGTGGTAAACACCTTGGACATCCACTCGGGGTGGACTACTTAGTGGGGCGCTTGTATCTGCTTTCACTCTTCATGCATCACCCCTTTTAGTCAATAGTCAATCATCATAAAGTTGGGAGCCAAGCTCGCAGTAGGGGGCCTACCCCCCCCACCTTGCTGCTCATAAGCGCCATTTAAAGCCAAAAAGTAGGCCTAACCCCACCTTTCTACTCCCATATGCTAATAAATTTGCTACAATCTGCTTCAGACATTTTCTTAATGTCCTATAAATCTGCTCCAATATGCTTCAAGGTTCTGCTTATGAAGTCCCTTTGGATTTCCTCAATAACTTCTTTTACAGGTTGCTATTTTTATAACTGCTTTTGCATTGCATTGATATCACATCTATTAATAGGCGGTTTGCTTACGACTATTGGGGAAGAGGTGTGTTCTTCTATTCCTAATTTGTGCATTTACTTTGAAAAGGTCATTCAGCCCTTTAAATGACCTGCATCTATACATTCTTGTTTCTGATTTGAAAACACTCTGCCTATCATTAGCATGCACTAATATAAATCCAACCTTTAGATAGAATATGAGAGAGGGCAAGCTTCTTGATCAAATAATGCTTCACAAATCTTACTCAAAATCTTCCTTAAACTTCACAAACACACTCACATAACTCGCATAAAATTGCCCTCAAGATTAGATTAAATTAACCTCATTAATCTTCTCGCATATACAATATATATCTGCTGTAAATCCTTCGTTATTCTGTCCTCATACAACAAAAATCTGTTATCAAGCCTACAAAATACCTCTCACAACAAAGCATAAGTACTCAAGGAATATCTTCACAAAGTCAGATAAATGAGATCTCATAGATCTGCTCAAATATTTAACATATATCTGCTGTAGTAAACCTTTATTTCAGCCCTTCGTATGCTTAAGATCTGCTTCATCCAATACAGATCTGAAATACGTTTTCTGCTAGTGGTCTACTTAAAATCACATTAATATCATTTGCCCAGCTTCTTCTTAAATTTGCTCAACGTTCTTACGATTCTGTTTTGTATATCTTCTTCAACTCAACTAATATTTCATTGTTACCTTGCTTCACTTTACCTCCACATTAAGTCCATTTTTCTAACTGCCTCTTCACAAAAGGGGGCAAACTTTTCAAAGAATGACTCATGAAATATTGCAACTATTCCACAATTAGCGCTAATTCCAAATTCAAGTCGGCCTATTAAATTCAAATTTAAATTTGGTTTGATTAGATCCTCAGTAAGGAGGTACCTTCACTTAGGGAACTTTACTTTTTCCAAGCAAAGTAGCATTGTCTTGTTTTAAGCACAGCAATTTGTAGCATACACACTTCCCTTGATATATTTCTTTTCACATTACTCTTATCTTCGTGCTTGAATGATCTGTCTTTATATCTTACTATAGAATCGCACTACATTTGGTCGCTACTCTTGGAAATCTGATGCTGCGTGATCTAACATATAAGTATTGTCTTTATAACCTTAATTGCTGCCTTCATAATGGGAAACCCACACATTAATCATCACTACACTTCAGATTATATTCACTGGACTATATTAATCACTTATAATTCCAATATATTATTGAAGTTGGTCACCTCTATGACTCATTTAAATTCACAACTTGTGCACCTATAGCTTTAATGCTGATCTCACAGGCTGGCAGAATAAATGCTCTGATACCAATTGTAATATCCCCTTTATGAAAATTTCTGATTTTTGCCCTAAAACAACAATTCCTTATTCAAAATGATAATGGTTTTGTCTAAAATTGTGAAATTATAACAATATTCAGATTCGTGACATAATTCTGAAAATAAATCACAAATCGATTTTCTGTGAATTCTCCTTCAAACTGTGATGATTTCCTCCCGTACGTCTACTTTGAAAGTGCTTTCAGATCTGCCTGAATCAGGGATTTTCATCCCTAACTCAGCAGTGGAAAATTAAGGGGTTTTGTCCTTAACTTAATTGATAAATTGTTTAATTGTTTTACCGAATGCAGATTGTATAAATATACATCAGATTTGATCTTCTTAAGAGATTTATGTATTATCTATCTGCTGATTACTGCTTGAAAATCTGCGTATTTGGAGACACGCCCCTACACCTTGCAAGGAACATCTGATTCACTCCTATTTAGAGGATGTTTATCTTTCCAAATTCACTACTTCAAAAGATGTGCATCTGAAAAAGTGATTACTGTTGTTGTCAATCACTATATAAGTACCCGGTAATATGTTAATTCATCAAGATTTAACAAAGTAGTTTCAAGACAGTCTCTGTGGACCCACATATTTCCGGAGCAATGGTTCACTAGAACCCATTTATAATGGTCATGAATCAATGTCTAAGAACTTGATTGTTATCAGCCATCAATTCTATGTTGGGCCCGTCTGGAAAAGGAAAAGACTTAAAAAATAAAGAATTTGCAGTTCGCAAATTTACTAACTGAACTGTACAAACAAAAGCAAGAATAATGGCTTGTCAAGGTTTAAAAGGTATGTTTATGAATACACACATGCATATGGATATACATATGTTTTCCCCACACAACTATATTTATTCTCCATATATTATTACAGAGAGAGGAATCGGTGAAGCTGGCACCACCTATTGTATTGGGATAATAAGTTAAAATTGTAATTATTCTCTGTACATCATTACAGAGAGAGGGATCAAAGGACCTGGCACTGCCCTATTGATTTTCCTTCCTTAAATGATTGATAATTTATGCAAGTAATATATGTGAAGATTTTTGGGTACAGCCTACAGGTATAGACCTTGCAATTCAACTACCTGCAAGGTATTTAAGATAGTTATCAAGCCACAAATATATATGCATTAAGTCTAAAGAAAGTAGAGGTTGGAAACATAACAATAATGATTCATGGAGTGTGACCCGAAACGTCTTTATTTTCTAACCATTGATGCAAAAACTTTTACACAGCTTAATCCAGAAAGCAATTAAAATTATCAGTATAGACTGTGTAAATCTGATAAACAGTCATCATTAACTTAAATAACAATAATAGTTAAGAAAAGAATGTTCAGATTACTTGGCATCTAATGAGGGATAGATTGAAGATTTTTTATTCTGGGCATCATAATGGTCTCTGAAGAATTTCCCTCAATTGTGAAAAAAACTTGGAAGTGAAAAATCCCAAGGCACTGGACTCATAATCATCACCATCTCTCCTCCATTGTACTGATAAATAGATCATCATAGAGATTACTTACATCTATACAAGGGTCCAATCCACCACAAAAGATAAAAATCTGATTTATAATCATCACCGTAATTTCTTTGTTTTGAGAAACATTACTCCCTTTCAGTCTTGTCATTTATCTTCTGCAAGTAGAAGAGTTAGTTCATGTTCTAGTGAATTCTACATTGGTGTTTTACGAGTTTACAGATCATTTTGGTACCAAAGTAATCTTTTGATATTTTAAGATAGTGAAGCAAGTTTGTTGTATGGCATTTACTAGATCTTCTGAGGAGTCATTGCCTTGCAATCTGGACATTAACACGTGCAAAGTGGAACATCAAGGTTAGAATGGAAGATTTGAATGCACATGTCTACTTTGAAAACTCATATGGAAGGGTGTGATGAAGAATCGACAATGTAGTCCAACAACAGAAGTACATAAAGGGAATTTGGTGAGTTTTAGCAGGGAAGTTTGGCATTGAAAATAACAAAGAAAAAACTGATTGGGAGATCTTGAAGGAGAAGCCATTTAAGATATAGATGGTAAACGAGAAAAACTCCTACAAAGTTGAGATTAAAATTGAGATAAATCATTTGACAAGCATGCTAATGCTAAAGTTCTATTCTTGATTAAAAGAATAGAGGTTTATTTTAGTATTCATTATGTAAATGGAGCACCAAAAATTTCTTTGCACATCTTAAGATGTTGGGTCATGCACTTGGATGATGGCAAAAATACATAGCCAATTCAAAGAGAAGGTAAAATCTATTAGGATTATATCTTCCAAGATAGAATGTTTCTTTAATGGTCATCTAGTCCGTCTTTAGTCTGTATAGGAAAGTTTCATATTTTGTCTTATGTCCTTTGTTTAATATAACATAATCCGGACATCTGATATCCCATCATTTAATCATTTGGCCTGTGTAACATGGTATCAAAGCTTGGGAAAAAAAATTCAAAAAATTTGAGAATTTCATTATGAAATCTTATGTTTTTTAATTTTTTCAAAATAAATCCGTTCAAATCCAATTATTCCTAGACTCGTCTAGGGTTTGACATCTGTTCAAAAATCAGTTTGCACCATTTCTGTGGGTTCTAGGGCTTCGTTTCTGAAGCTTCTTTGTGGTTGTTTTGCTAAACAATGATAGTTCTTCAACATTTTTGACCTTCTTCATGGCCACCTAGGGTTCTGCAACTTACGACTAGGGTTTTAATCCTTCAGATCAAGTCGGATTTTAAATTTGTTTGAAGATTCTTTATGGGTTTTTTGAGCCCTCAATTGGGTTGCCGTCAAATTTTTCTGGGAGTCTCGTTTTTTGTGCCTCAATTTTTGAGCCAGCGGATTCACATTTTGTTCACAGATTTTTTTGGGGTTATTCGAGCTCTCTTCTAGGTACTTAACAGATTTTTCTGTCTATCGACAATTTTGTCTCGAAACCCATGCATGTTCGGTTTTGATTATTTTTCTCCTCAAAAATTGTATCCAGTCATCTGCAATCCGCAATGTACACATGAGATTTTGGGTTTGTCGATTTTATCCTCAAAAATTGTTCTTTGGGTACTGTAATACGCAAAGTTGTGTGGGATTCCGAGTTTTTACTTTTTTTTTTTGGAAAAAAACGATGCTTTGTAAAACTTTCATTTCTAGGTTTTTTGGTTTTTACCACAAAAACCATGGCTTTTTGCAGTCTGTTCTGAGTCGTAGTACTCTTCTGCAAAAGTTCTTGGTCTCTAACATTTTGCAGATCCAAGGAGGGTCTCAGCGACCGCAGAATGTTCCAACATCCATACAATGACCATTAAGGGAGGGTATTAGGATTATATCTTCCAAGATAGAATGTTTCTTTAATGGTCATCTAGTCGTCATTAGACTGTATAGGAAAGTTTCCTATTTTGTCTTCTGTCAATGTTTGTTTCTTTTAGAAACGCCTTTGTAAATCTATATAAGGAACATTTGTTCCTCTGTTTACTATAACATAATCCGAACATTTGATATCCCATCATTTAATCATTTGGCCTATATAACAAAATCCCACTGTCTAAATTGGAAGATTTAAACAAAATTCTTTGTAGAAATTTTATCCAATTGGACTAAAACTGACCAAAAGATAAAATGGATGTAATATAGAGAGGTAATGCACAAAATATGCAAGACGGTACTAATGAATTTCGGAGGCAAGCCATGTTGGTACCCATAGACTTGGAGGACAGCATTCTAACAAACTATTTGAGAGGTCTCCAAACCTACATTAGAAGGAGAGTGAACACCACAAATCCAAAGAACTTGGATGAAGCTTTTGTCCGAAAAAAAACTCTGAAGACGAAAAGAGGTTTTAGGAGCTTTCCCAAAAAACACAAAGCCAAAACCAGCCCAAGAGAGACACGGGTTGGAACTTCAGGACAAAGGTAATTTGAAGGTTAAAAAGCCCAATACTAGTGTACACCAATGTAAGGATCCAAAGAATCATTGTAATCATTGTGACATAGATGGACATGTAAATGCTTCGTGTAGGGAATTACATCCCAAGAAGAAGAAATAGAGATAAATATTGAATATCTTAGGATGGGTTAATGCTAAAATTTTAGATTCTTAGATTTTAACAATGGAGGTTTATTTCATATTAATTAATGCAAGTGGGGTGCAAAAGATTTATTTTGCACATCTAAAAATATTGGACCATATACTTGCATGGTGGAGAAGTTGCAAAGTAAATTTTGAAATTAAAAAAAAATATAATCAGTAACATAGATGGACATGCATATGCTACTTGTTGGGAATCGCAACCAAAGAAGAAGTAGAAATAGAGATAAATATCTTTTGGTGGGCAAGATAATTTGATGGGGAGGATTTGCTTTCCTTCCTTTTCTTGGCAATGCTTACCTTCTCTTAGCAATATCAAACATTAGGCGAATTCTTTCTAACACAACAGCATATTCTTTCTAGCAGCAGCATATTCTTTCTAACAACAGTTTCTTATATCTGTTTGCATGTATCAAGCTTTGATATCAATGACAATTATCTAATAATTAATATATCAGCGAAAAAATAGAAAATAAATATATAATTTATAACTTTATATAACATATTAAAAATATTAATTGATAGTATAATGTATCCCTTTCTTAGGATGGAGAGTGGGAAGAGGAGAGCTGTAGGGCTTTAGGCGGCAGATGTCGTGCTTTAGGAGAAGTGGAAGTGGAGTTGGATGGGGAGGAGGATGACAATGTGGCCTCCTTCCTGGTCCTTGTAGAAGAACCTTCGGGTTTTTTCAGCTCTTTCAAATCTTTTACCTTTTATTCGACGGGAGTGGTAGGGATGGATCTTGGGTCTCAAGCGCAGTTGGTGTTGCTGCTGATGGAGTAGCGACTGTTTTCATCATCGCTGGTTTCCCTCTTCTGGCTGCCGTTTTGGCCATCTATGGACCCTTTCATGCACTGTTTGACCGTTTCAGGTGAAACTTTTGTGGATGGTGTTGTTGAGGAGGGAGGCTATTTTTTTGTGGTCCCTGAATCTGATTTTGTCATTTTGACCATGGCTCCTGCCTTGTTGGGCTCTTCGTGGAGGCTTCTTTTTTGGTAGTCCCTTTTCCTTCTGGGCCAAAGTGAGCTTTCTCTGACTCGTGCTTTGAGGTTGATTTAGGTGCTGAAGGTGAGCCGTGTGCTGAGGAATGCCCTGTTGTGGGTTTGTTGACCAAGTCTTTGCTGGTTGACGCTGCTTTGTTCTGGGCTTTTGCTCCTCGTGCGGTTGCTGTTGCTGTGGATGGTGGGCAGAGTGTTTCAGCCCTGTTTTGTTTTGTGGGTTTCCACCCTTGTGCTTCATCAGTTCATCTGCTTCTGTGGGTAGTTTGGTGGTGGGGGTTTCCTTTCTTGGCTATTTTTTGTGGGGTATGAAAGCTTTCTGTTCTTCTTTTTTCATACCTGGTTCGTTTGTGGGAGTTTTTGATCTAAACCTGATTGCCTCGGCCTTGTATAGGCCAGGTTTAGATTGTTGTTTTTGGTTAAGGGTCTCCCCTCTGGAACTGGCTAAGATTTTTTTCTTGGCTGTTGTTGTAAGGGCTCTTGTGTTTCTCTGCTTATCTTATGTTCAGGGCCTTTTTAGCCTTTTCCCGTTCGTCATTTCACAAGTCTCCTATATGGCTGGAGATTTCTCCTATGGAGGTGGAGGTTTCTCTTGTGAAGGGGAGCGAGGGTTTGTGTCTTCAGCAGTCTGTTTCCTCTCCTATTTGTGATTTTGAGGTGGAAGCTTCTCCTATTGAGGTGGAGAAGGTTTGCATGGGAGAGGTGGTGTGTTGCTGTAAGGGAGCTGATGCTGCCCTTCGCTGTCTGGTGGCATAATTTTGAGGTGGATGCTTCTCCTATTGAGGTGGAGAAGGTTTACATGGGAGAGGTGGTGTGTTGCTGTAAGGGAGCTGATGCTGCCCTTGGCTGTCTGGTGGCTTATGCCATTGATTCAAGTTATGGGAGCCTTTGTAAAACCCATGTTTCAGGTTATGGGACCCTGTCAAATCCCTTTTCAGGTTAAGGGAGCTTGGAAAAACCCTTGTTTCCAGTGGCTTTGGCTTGTTTCTGGAGCAGCTCGAGGTTTTGTTTGTTAGCATCTTCTTGTGCTTTGATTTCTGGTTTTTGATTGTGTATGTTTTTAAGCATCAACATTTCGGATCACACTCCATGATCCATCATCAGGATGTAAGAGCAATAAGGATGTGTAAAAATAAGTTGCAGACTTGGCATCACTCGGAAGATAAAAGGATGGTTGGGGTGAGAAAGGAGGCACGAAAACCGAGGGGGAAGAAAAGACTACCTGAGAACAAAAGGATGGTTGCTTTTTTGTTCTTTTTTGTTCTCAGGTAGTGAGAATGGATGGTTGCTTTTTTGTTCTCAGGTAGTCTTTTCTTCCCCCTCGGTTTTCGTGCCTCCTTTCTCACCCCAACCATCCTTTTATCTTCTGAGTGATGCCAAGTCTGCAACTTATTTTTACACATCCTTATTGCTCTTACAACCTGATGATGGATCACGGAGTGTGATCCGAAACGTTGATGCTTAAAAACATACACAATCAAAAACCAGAAATCAAAGCTCAAATTCAATGGATTGTGGAAATCTAATCGATTTAGCATCTTCTTGGCTGCTGATTATTTGTTGATTGTGGGCTGCTGTTTGGTAATGTTCTATTTTTAGCAGTTGTCTGTTCGAGGGTTCGAGATCCCTTCAAAATCTGCTTGTAAAGGGTTTTGGGGCCCCTTCAAAACCTGTTTGACCCTTAATAAAAAATATTAATTATATATTAACTATTAATATTATCTTTATAATATATTAATTTATTATATGTTTATTATTTATTAATTACTTGTTAATTGTAAATTTTGTGACTGGTAAACTTGGGTTAGGAGGTACCAAGGATCTGCAAAAAGTGTCAAAGCGTGGGATTTTTGGAACCTATGGTTTAGTAGATCCAATTAGTTTTCTAAGGTTTATTCCTATTGCTATCAACAACAAAAGTCATTTCAACCCTAAACACAAATTATCTCACAACAGAAAATCAGTGCGTCATTATGGTGTACTTTTGTATTGCACTTTCATCTTGGATAATTAAATCCTTATACTAAAACTGTGAAATTAAAGGTGAGAATATGGAAACATTGAGATTATATCAGTTACCATTCCTTTTTATGTTTTTGCAAGAATCATAAACAAAACTCAATTCTTGTTTACACACTATAAGCCCAAAAGCTTGCCGAATGTTTGCTCAGAAGAAACAGGAATAAGAAAAAACTGCAATAGAGTTATGTTTAATTGCCAATATCAATCAATAAATATAAATATGTATGTTGGATGGCATTTCCTAAACAGAAACAACATAGGTAGATAAAGAGTAAAGAAAATTGCATGAATCAGATTAAGATAGAATTTTAAAACAACTAAAGATGTTTGATCGAGTGTTGGATGAAGAAGATGCAACGGTCGTCTGGTTCAGGGCCCTAACAGTCGTCTAGACCAGGGCATCAATGGTCAAGTGGTGCTGGGCTTTCTCAGCTGAATGATGCTGGTTTCCGCCAATGGTGAAATCGGGACTGTATGGAACGCCCCAGGGGAAGATGGCCTTTCAACCAAAGATTTCAGACACGATTTCAGTCGAAGACGAATAGAAGTCAGGCAGGGCACGAAAATGGTTTTGGTGTTGGAGCTATGGACAGAGCTAATGGTGTAAGGAATAGTAGGGGATGGGAGAACTCATGACAAAGGGCTCAAAACTCTAGGGGTTTGTTTCCGATCAAGAGAGATTTCAGCTTCAAGCAGATTGCACATTAGTTTTGGCGACCTAAAACCCTGACGGATTTGACGAAGGAATCACAAAAGGTGAGTGATAAGGTGATGCATGTTAGGGCTTCTTCTTTGCTAGTTAACAATTCACAATGGCGTGAGTTCATTTCTTTCTTAGAAGAAAAGACTTTTATTATGAAATGGATGGGTCATTGGCCGTCTTTGAGTAAAGTTAGAAAATGGTGTGAGGAATAGTGGGGGAGAGGTTGTCTCCGGAAAACAATGGTGAATGGGTTTCTCTTAGTGACCTGCCCTTCAAAACAGGATAAGGAGTGGATTCTCAATGGTGGCCCTTACCTGATTGATGGTACCAGGTAAAGGGATCTATGTGAGAGACTGAACTCCTAACTTTGACCCTTTGACTCTGAGACGCTCAAGCTGATTGGGGATAGTTTCGGGACATTTTTTTATTGGACGACTGTGTTGATAGAGAAGACTTTTCTGTTTACCCAAAGATCTTAGCCCGAGTGCAAGAATGCTACCGAATGCCTGACTATATAGTGCTTGGATCTGAAAAGGGTGAGTGGCGGCAGCCCTTAATAGTGGATAAAGGAGAAGACGAGAGTCCTAAACCTGATAACAAGGGTTCGGAGGATCTGGAGAAAGGTAAAGGATTGGAAACAAATAGGCTGATAGATGAGATTATTAGGAACTTTGAAACCAGTAAAGGTTTTGATGATATAAACCCTATCCTTGGGGAGAATTTGATGACTGTAACTGACTCAAGTGAGACAATGAATGGAGATCATGACTGGGCTGCTATTAAGATGCGAGAGATTATACAGATCTTTGAATTGGAATCCAACTGTAGAACTGAGGTGGAAGAGGTGTGCAGCTCTGTCCAACTGGTGAAGGAAACCCCCTTCTCTTTACAGGAAATGTATGACTTACCTGAAGATAAAACCGGGAATGAAGTTTGTTTTAATGTTGAAAGATCAATGGATAATGAATTTACAGATTTACAAGCTGGACATGATGATAGGATGGAACAGGGGCTTCAATCTCAAAAAAAGCTGATCCCAGCAGAAGCTATGTGTAGGGATTTTGCTCCTGATACTTTTCCAGAGACTAATTAGTTGATTGGAGGTGATGGAAGTAAGGACTGGGCTTACAGGGGCTTTAAAACAGTGATGGAATCTGAAGCCATCTTCCGGGAAGAGAATGATGAATTTTTAACCTCGTCAATGCTGCAAAGGGATAGGGAGATGGAACCTCCTTTCAAGAACATCAAAATCTCTCCAATTAGAAATCTGGACAACTCCTTTGGTGATGTAAGGGATAGCGGTGGCAATATGGTAAGCTCTGATTCTGATTATGAATCGCAAGAGGATGATGGAGAGGATGATGATTTAGGTTGTTTTGAAAATCCGAGCAGCTTGGAGACTCGAACTGTTGAACAAACTCCGTCCTCTATATCTAAACCAAAGATAGGGGAGAAGAAGAAACGTGGTGCTAGGACAACAAGAATGAAGTTGGAAATGGTAGGTAAGACTGTTGATCAAACTAAACTTTTGAGACCGAGAAAAGGCCGACAGCAATGAAGGTCCTTTCGTGGAATGTCAGGGGCTGCAATGCCTCTAACAAGATTCGCTTGATCAAAAGGGGTTTTGATCAGGCAAGACCAGATGTGGTGTTTTTACAAGAAACTAAAATAAAAATTGTGATGTGGATTCCTTCAAGAGGGTATTTCCAAAATGGAAAGGAACCTTTGTAGGAGCAGAAGGAGCTTCTAGAGGACTAGGGATACTTCGGAATCAAACATCTGTGGATGTGCATCTTGTTGATTATGGTGGCAATTGGCAGTTGATAGAGGTTTGTTCTAAGCAACTCTTAACTAATTTATTTGCTATTAATGTGTATGGCCCCAACAATCCAACTATTAAGTTGAAGGTGTGGGAGACTTTATCTGCAATTGTAGCTCAGAATAAGGATGGATTGTTTCTCCTATGGGGAGACTTCAATGCTATTCTGAGTCCTACGGAGAAAAAAGGTGGTAGAGGCTTGGCAGGGCAAAGCCAAAGAGATTTTGCAGATTTCATTTACTCAAATGGTCTAATTGATGTGGAGCTCTGCAATGGGGATTTCACTTGGACCAACCGTGGGAATGGCTTCCTTAATATTGTTGAGAAGTTGGATCATTTCCTTCTAGCTGGTGGATGGGAGGATATGGATAGGTTATATTGTGCTGAAATTTTCCCATTATCCGGCTCAGACCACTTCCCAATTTGCTTTAGAATTCAAGAGGATGCTACGCCAAATCAAGCTCCTTTTAGATTTGAAACTATGTGGTTGTGGGTTGATAACTTCTTGGAGAGGATTGCTCAGTGGTAGGCAGAGGATCCTCATAGATCAGGTAATAAAGCTTTCCTTTTCTTTAAAAAACTCCAATTTCTTAAGGAACAACTTAAAATTTGGAATAGGGAAGAGTTTAGGAATATTTTCATTGAGAAACTTAACTTGGAGAATGACCTGAAGATGCTAAATTCTAAAGTCATAGCGGATGGTATGGGGGAGAGGGAGTTTTGTGAGGAGAAAGATCTTTCAAGGAGGTATGTTGAAGTGTTAGCAAGGGAGGAGGTCTTTTGGAGACAGAAATCTAGATAAACATGGTTAAAAGATGGGGAAAGGAATACCAAATTCTTCCACAATTCGGTGAAGGTAAGAAGATCCCAGAATAGGATTTTCTCTATTAATGATGCAAATGGGAATACCCTTAGGGAAGGGGAAGCCATTAGTAGGGAGGCAGTGAATTATTTCTCCAACATCTTTGTTGCAGACCCAGCCACCTCAGCTACAGATTTAAGCATTCTGGATGTGATACATGGTTGTATTTCTGAGACACAAAATGCTAATTTAATGAGGCCAGTCTCTCTGGAGGAAGTTAGATGTGCTCTCTTTAATTTAGGTGGAGACAAAGCCCCAGGGCCGGATGGTTTCCCAATCATTTTCTTTCAAAAAGCTTGGGACATTATCGGCTTTGAGATGTGGGAGGTAGTGGAGGAGTCCAAAGCTAGAGGGTTTATCCTAAAAGATCTAAATAATACCTTCTTAGCCCTAATTCCAAAGAAGACTGATAGATTGACCTTTGATGATTATAGGCCTATTGCTCTATGTAATACTATTTACAAGGTCATTGCAAAAGTAATGGTGAATAGGCTTAAAGGGGTTCTAAACTCGGTGCTTTCCTTGGAACAAAGTGGGTTTGCACCTAATCGTTTTATCTATGAAGGGGTGATTATAGCCCATGAGGCTATTCACTCAGTAAGAACAACAAGAGTGAAGAGAATGATGATTAAATTGGGCATTAAAAAGGCTTATGATAATGTTAACAGAGATTTTTTGTTAAAAGTCCTGGAGAAATTTGGTTTTTGTGCTGAATGGATCAAGTGGATTAAAGGATGCATTAAGACTCCCAAATTCACGATTTTGGTGAATGGCAGCCCACAAGATTTTTTTGAAACAACTAAAGGTATTAGGCAAGGTGATCTGATTTCTCCATTTTTGTTTATTATCTTGGCAGAAGTGTTAGGGAGGCTAACCACAAGATTGAGAAAGAATGGAAACTAGAAAGGCATCAAGGTGTCTGATGGTATTGACCCACTCTCCCATTTGCAATTTGTAGATGACACCCACTCAATGGGTGAAGCCAGTGCTCGGGAGGCTAGACTCATTAGATCCATGATTGATAGATATAGTGTTGCTTCCGGTCAACATGTAAATTGGAATAAATCGGAGGTGTTTTTCTTTAGCACTAATGTCCAAAATCAAAGGCAAATTTGCAAGATTTTAGGCATGAGGATGGGCAAAATGCCAGGTAAATATCTTGGAATACCTTTATTTTCAGGAGTTTGCAAAACCAATCTATGGAAAGGTTTAATTGACAGCTGTGTTAAGAGACTGGAAGGCTGGAAAGGTAAGTGGCTAACCTCTGCTGGCAGGATTTTAATGTTACAATTGGTAATCTCTACTATTCCGATTTACTCCATGAGTTGTCTGAAAATTCCCCAAAAGGTGATAAAATTTATGGAACAAAGGATGAGGAATATTTTTTGGAATGGCACAAATGCAGATGATAAAATTCCTCTTCTAGCATGGGACAGAATTTGTAGAACTAAAGATAGCGGTGGAACAGGTATTAGGAATTGGCAAGTTATGAATGTAGCTCTAGGAGGTAAATTGGTCTGGGGCATTTACTCTAATCCAGATCTGCTATGGGTCAAAATCCTTAAAGCAAAATATTTAGACACAAATGATAGCGAGAGAATTTTGACTATCAGAGATCCTCCGAAAGGTTCAGCCATGTGGAACTTTATTTTAGATTGTAGAAAGGTTATTACTAACCATTTAACTTGGCAAGTGGGAAATGGCAGGATGGCTTCTTTCTGGAATGATTCATGGAATGGTCACCCTGATCTAAAAGACAATGCAGAATTTCATGACTTGAGAAATTTGTTTTCTGATAAATGGGGAGAAAAAAATTCTGATTACATGGTGGTTAAGCAAACTGTTTTTGGTCAGCAATGGGGATGGAGAAGTCTAGATAATTTGGGGCTTTCAGATCAGCAATTAACTTTCATGCAGAATCTTTTTCAGAACAGAGAATTTGTGATGACAGGGATGGATGATAAATTAATTTGGTGTGCTGCTAAAAGTGGACAATACTCAGTGAAGTTAGATTATCAAATGCTAGCTAATGACAAAAGCTTGATAGATTGGCAATTAAAGTTATGTTGGGGCAAAGATTGTCTTCCCAAAGCGGGTTCCTTTGCTTGGGTAGCTATTGAAGGAAGAATTCTGAGAGGGGAGCGAAAGAAGAAATGTGGCTTTATAGGACCTACTAAATGTGTTCTTTGTGAAGAAGTTGTGGAGGATGTGTATCACTTGTTATTACAATGCAGGTTTGCCAATGAGTGTTGGGAGATGGTGAGATTTAAGTTGGGTTGGGCAGGCCCAATGTAGCACACTCTAAGGGAAGTTTTTGTCGGAGGGCCAGTAGAACAAGGACATACAGTCTTATCTAAAGTTTGGCTCATCTGCCCTTCAATTATAATTTGGGAGATTTGGAAGGAGCGAAACCATACAAATTTCCAAGATAAGTGCGAGCCTTTGGAAAAGATATAGAATAGAATTAACCTTTCAATTGAAAAAGTTTTGAGTGCTGCTACTGCTAGTCTTAACCTGTGCACCCCCTTTACTAAAAGATGGACAAAGCAATTCAGTTGCAATGGCCAGGGATCAGAATAAGATTAGGGAAGCAGAAGACTTTTGTGAGTCTCCAAGAAAGGAACTTCAATGTGGTTAACCGTTAAATGGAAATTGAGAAAAGGGATGGATCAAACTGAATTTTGATGGGACTGCAAGTGGCAATCTTGGTCCTTCGGGTGCTGGAGGCATAGCGAGAGATTGGCTTGGCAATGCATTAGCCTTTGCTGCACAAAAACTAAATCATGGGACAAACAATGTAGCGGAAGCAAAAGCAGCTTTATTGGCTCTTAAGATGGGAAGGAAGTTAAAGGTGCATAAATTCATCTAGAGGGTGATTCACAAATAATTGTGCTGGCTATTCAAAAGGGTGAAACCCAAGCATGGCCTTTATAAGGTATAATTAATGCTATTTTGTTGGAGCTTAACTGCTTTAGGGAAGCTAAAATAAGTCGTGTGCGGAGAACAGTCAATATGGAAGCTGATGTTTTATCAAAATGGGCTCTATCCTTTGAGAAAGAAGGCGATACAAGTTTTGAAGACTTACGCAATAAACTGCTTTAAAATATATGGTGAGGGATCGTCATTTCATTCTTTTGCTGGAATGACAGTTGGCATAAGTGTCATTCTTATTTATATTTATTCCCCTCCTTCTGAAGTTGGTGTATTTGAGAATCCACTAGATTGGATAAGACTGGCCTTTTTTAGTTCACTCATGAAAGTCGAGCGTGTGAAAGGACGGCTTAAAAAATAATGATGGCGGACTGATTTGGATGTGATAACTAATTTGAGACTTAATTATGAAGGTTACATCCAGACTTTGAAAGGTGTGTCGAACATGTTTTTTAAAAAATAAAAGGAGCTCAGTTGATGGGATAGATATCATTTGCAGCAGGAATTAACTGTCGTTTGGACGCAACAAAGGTGGTTGTGGAAGATAGCAATGGAGGCGACCTTTTCTGTAGATACAATGAAGCAGCAGAAGGCTTTCAAAGGCCTGGTGAGCAAAGACCGACTGTGGGGTTTGTTAAAAATAAAAGACGAGGCTGTCATGTATGCCGTCTTTGGAGTAATAGGTGAACAATTCATGGATAGGAAGAAGAAATGGCGAGTAAATCTGGATGTGATATCAATCACGATAGCATGGGGACTGGAGATTGGTGAAGACACTGCAGAGGTAAAGAGGGCAGTTAGCTCTCTCTTTGAGGAGAATTTGCTGATAGGGCTCGACTCCATTTTGGAGTGGGCTGTGCCTGGAGTGGGGACAGACATATCAAAGTGTTTTGAAGATGAGGAGGAAGCAAGGGTTTTCGACTCTATTTTGGAGTGGGCTGTGCCTGGAGTGGGGACAGACATATCAAAGTGTTTTGAAGATGACGAGAAAGCAAGGGTTTTCGGGTTTGTGCCTTTTCTATGATGGTGGGGAAAGGTGGATAAAATGATTTATAAACAGAACATTATGAAAGCTTGGGGGAATTTGAAGAAAGCAATTGCGGACCATGAGTCTCAAATGATGAATGTGCAGAGGATTTTTACGGTAGCCATGCCAAGAGGAAAAAGGACTCAAAAATGCAGGAAGCCGTGTTGATTCTCATGAATGCTAGCTGGAAACTGCAATTTTGGCATTTTCATGAACTGGGCAGTTGAAAACGGGATCTATGAAGATGGTTCTGAAGGTTTTTTGCCGAGCTGAGCGACTCAAAATAGGGGACAAGGTGAACATCGACTGGGGCAAATGGAAGAGAATTGATCCCAAGATGGTGGACGCTGCTGATGATGGCGCTGAACGCAAATGAATGTCTTCCCATCGCAGGCTTTGATGTTTTTGTTTTATGCCTGTTAATAATAATTATGTATAAATCCATGTAAAGGGCTTAGTAGATCTAAACTGTTATTAGGTTTAATATGAACAGCTTATGATGATGATCCTTTGTACTTAGAAGAAGGCTAAGTTGAGCCCTTTAGGATGTTAGAAGATAGCTAGATATGTTCTTGATATAGCTATGAATTTCTACTTCGTACTTCTGTTATATTATTAATAAAATTATATTATTACCGATCAAAAAAAAAACTGCTGTAACATACATCCACATTCATATATACTTCACTATTTTTTTGTTTATACATATATGTTACATTAAGATTTTTAGATTATTTCCACACAGGCCTCCATTTTCAGAACATCTACCTGTATGCATCTGTGGTATGGTAAAGAGGATAGAACAGGCTTGCATCCAGATCGCTGTTTTGTAGATGCTCATACTTAATTATTTGTAAAAATTAAAAGTTTTAGAGACAGAGCTATAGTAAGAAGAGTCCTCAAAGTTGATATCAAAATGCAAACATCAAACAAACAAAAAGAGAGATAATAGTATGATTTCTTATAATCCCACATCTTTGAACCACCAGCAAATATTAATCGGAATAAAAAAAAGAATTGCAAAAGCTTGGCAAATTAACCACAATGATTAAGCTTCATTATCTACAAGATATCACAGATTAATCTTTCCCTCTGATAATGGACAAATCACCTTGTCAATACTATCCAAAAAGCCAATATTCACCAGTCACAATAATAATAGAGTTTGGCAATACCAACCTTTTCCGGAATGGAAATATCTGCTTTATCAAAATCATTAGTTGTCTTTAAAAACAGCTTGTCCAGAATTGACTCGGATTTTTCTTTACTGGTATTTCTTCCAAAATCAGACTCTCCTGCTTTCTTCATATCTATAATATCCAGTCCTATATTCCAACTATTGTGTTCAATTTCAGGTAGGTTGATGATTTGATCATCATTTAATGAATAAGAAACAGTATCCAAGCCCCCAATGGATTGTGAAGAATCGGCACTGTGTAAACCCAGGAGATCCTTTACATTTCCAACAACATCAATTGCCGCAAGGGTTTCCTGGCCAGTTACCTGCAGCTCCTGCTTATTCATATTCGCATCTGATGTAATCAGTTGGCTTTCTTCCAGTTGATGTTGCTTACCTTCCAAACAAGGGTCAGATTTGGTAGTATTCACATGATTTTTGTCCACTTCAGCGTAAGTCTGGAAAAAGTCTTCGCAAAATTAAACACTGTATTCTCCAATAAATGCAAAGAATGCAGAATGGAATAATATAGTGCAGAAATAATTTTACTCGTTTATATCTAGCAGAACAATGAATAATGATTTTACGCCTTTGACCATTAACATCCTCTAGTCAACAAAAGAACAGCGCAAATGAATATTATGGTGTCCCTCATTTATTAACTAATATAAGATGAAATAATTCCACATGAACTTTGAAGAGAAAAGGTCAATTTAAAACAAACGAGTGTAATAGTAAATACCTCTGGTAATTCTCTGTTTCCAGTTTTCAAAGAGGTCTGCTTTTCAAGTAATACTTTTGTGAATCCTGGAGGTACCAAAGGCCTTGATGCTGGTGTCGATACTCCAGATAAACTGGTTTTGATGGATGAAGAAGAAATGGAGTGATCTGGAAGAGGGAGATCAGCTGGTTGATCTTCTAACTTCTCGCCATCTTCCACAAGACATTTTTCATCTTTCTTCTGATCTTTAGAAATTGTTAATTCCCACCCTAATTGTTGACCCGGCTTCAGAAGATTTTGTTTTAGTTTTTCCTGAAGCAACTTATGTTGTTCTTTCCTCATTAACTCAAATGAATCTTCATATAAAATGCAAAAAAATTAGTGGGATGTGAAAAGCTCAATATTTCATAACTAAGCCAAAAATTACAAAAACTATATAAAATTAAAATGCGGAAAAATCTTGAGATCCTATTAAAATTTCTTTTGCTGAAGAAACTTGCTAAACTCCAAAGAATCTTAGGTAGACTATCAAAAACATTATAGCACACCTCTTCTTCTTCTCTCCTCTTCTATCCTTTCATTATTGGAAAAGTCCTCACTACCAAAAGTTTCATCATTGTATATATCTCTGATCTCTGTTCGTGAATGAGTCCCTGTCTGGAAAAATGCCAATGGCTATAAATACACCCTTCTTCAAAAAATATTGCAAATAAGCTAAAAACCACCTGGCACACACCTTAGCTAAACGAAGTGACTGATATGCATCACTCGCATGATTTGGCCTTCCACTTGCATGATGTCGGTCCTGTCCCCGTGCATTTGAGAGTATAGGTCCCCCTGAAGACCTTGATGACCTTAGATCTGACCCACTTCCTAGAAGACCATCATGTTCTGGAGGAGTCCCGCCTTGCCAGGTGAGATGATTGCTGCCATGAGAGGACCTTCCAGGATCTGCATCCCAAAGATAGGGTACCTCAAAGATAGCAAAATTTTAAAATACACACTATGTAGAAGTTTCAAAGTTAATGTTACACACATATAGCATGTAGTTTATTAGCAAGACCTACTAACATGTATTACCATCTTTCCCGGTCAATCAATTGATAGAACTTCAGAGCATGTACACATCTTAAGCTGTGTTATTGTTGTCTCTTCTTCCTAGTACCTCTTTAGACTTTGATAAGAAATGTTTCTCCTACAAAACACATATAGTAAATTCTCATAGAAAAATTTACATTATGTATTTCAGAAATGAGATATCAGCACCTACGGAAACTATCAGTGTAATCACTTACTTAAGTGATATATCTTGTATAGAAAGTTAACCAGCTTTATTCCATACTCTTAATGGATATATCAAGAGGCTAAGAAACACCATCTGAAATCTCGGCATTTGGACACATCCCCATGTGTCTCTGGGACAGGGATGTGTTTCTGTCATCTAAATCACAAGATAAGTACCACGAGACAGGGTATGACTCCTAGGGTCTATGATTTATGATCTTCTCTGTCATAATTAAACATGTTTGTCACAGCCAATCTAGCCAGTTCAAATTATCGATTTATGTACAGAGGTTAATGAATTACTAGAAAGTTTCTTTAATTCGTTAAGCTCTTGTCAACTAGTTATCAGCCAAATTTTGAAGGCATGCTTCTGGGAAATGTATAGGACTCTAGGAAAAAGCGTCTGTAAACTGAAATCTCCTGATATCTGAAGATGTCATCACGTGTGTTTCCAAGATGGAGATGCATTTTTCGTACACAAAACAAGTAGCAGGGGTCAGGGCATGAGACTCAGGATCTATGGCTTGTGTCTGTCATAATTAATGTATTACAATAATCAAGCTCGCCCAGTCAGATTATCTCCTTCCATATTAGTATAATAAATTCTCACAAAATTTCAGCACGCCTTCTATATGAACAATGTGATTTACCATTCACAGTTCACTTGGCATAATTAATTTTGTTCCATACATGTTTTGATATTGTAATAGATACATGCTAAAAAATATTTATATTAAGAGGCAACAAAGAAAGCTCAATGCCCCAAACAAAGAATCCCAGCATTGCAAATTCTAAATATGTGAAAGTAAGATATTAGTTATAACTTATAGACCATCTTTGAGATTATCAAACTTGGCTCAGTAACCAATAATAAGTAATGCCAAGATTTAATTGGGTAGGTCTTACCCATCAGAATGTCAACTTATATAAAAATAACTTTCAATCAAGAGTTCAAAGAGGCCTCCCTGAAAACAGTTTACTGCATGGTGCTCAGAAATACCCAAAAGTTTGTGGAAAGAAAGTAATGGATTTCTTAGTGGAAAAGAAACCGCTGAAAGGAAATTTATAAAGTACAAGTTCATAACTTTGAGATTTATAAAGGGGAATTTGTGATGAACTCTGCTCCACCTTGTTACATGTGTGATAAATTTATGTTAGGCAAATAACAACCAATTGCATTCACATGTCACAGGCCAGTCAGATGATTGATAATATGAGGATAGATATCAATGTTTCTACCAAATGATTAAAACTTCTGTGTAAACTTGGGGCTCAATATCACAGCTAGTTCTTAACTGCTGTAGCTAACGTATATTCTATTCTACTTCCCCCTTGTACAAATCACAGCAAATTGGTTTATGCCTACAACAATCTATGATTTGCACTCAAATTTCTTTTTTTCTGAATTCATGCAATGCACAATACATCTTCATTGCAAAATATAATGTTAATAGCTTAGGTTTCTTTAGACGATTGATAAGACAATAAGGGGGGGAAGAAAGACAAGTCATGTTTTACGAATCCGATTATTCTGGAAACTGTGACTTTAAAATCAAGAAATATTGGCAATATAACCCAGATTTTCGTGAAACAGAAAATCTCATTGCATTTGCATCGTAATCTCTGGTATACATGGCAATAAATTGGAACTAGAATAGAACATCTAAACATATCACAATTAACAAAAAATAACACTTCAATCTAGATTCTAACTATGTTACCCTGGGTTTCCAGAACGGGGGGACAGGGAAACGGGTTTCCGGGACGGATTTTTTTTTAGCAGGGGACGGCAGGGGACAACAGTGGAGACAGCTATATAAAAAAAAAGGAAAATTTTAAATATTCATATGAAAACATGGATAAAGCATGCATATATACATTATAGAACTTTAACATACAATGTCTGTGTTAAATAATTTAAATTGAGAGTTCACATGAGAGTGGAAGTCAAACAAATTATCAAAATTCATACATTAAATTTATGGGCAGCCAGGGGACGGGTTTACAGAAGTTTCCGAGTTTCCAGGACGGGTCAAATTATTCCAGAAACGCATCCCCAGGTAACACTGGATTCTAACGAATAGCTTGTAAACTAACTATGAGTAACTCATGCTGCCCATCTAGGATTTTAAAAATAATCCTAGATCATTCAAATTATCTGTGTGAAACAATGCTTTAGTAGATTCCCTCATATAACAGCCAAGTTGAGAAATCACCTTGTTCAAGTGCAACCCGATCATGACGAGTGTGATCCCTTTCTCTGTCATTGCTTGTTGATCTATGTTCCCATCTTCCTTGACCTCCTCCTGGTCCAAGGCCCTGCCAACCTGCCCTATCATAATTACTCCGTGGATGGCCAGCTTCCACGCGACTTGGCCCTGATCTTGAAGTGAAATTGTTGTTAAAGGAGGAACCACCATGCTCGATACGTTTTGCACCTTGTGAGAGCAAACCACCTGGAATAGCTGGAGTTCTTCGCCATTCAGGAACTTCTACACTTTTATCCCTGTAGATATTTGAATTTAATAAAGTCTGATTCATTGAAAAGGAAAAATCATTGAAACAAGAAAATGTTAAATTGTCTTTGCATTCAACCACTAGAAACCATCAAATTTCCAAAAATAATTGTATATCTATGATCTTAATTGGAAAACCTACTCATCCTTGTCTCTACGAATTAACCCTCTTGTTGAAAAAGAAGATGAAGCATTTACTCCTTCCACAACAAGGCCAGGCAGTGGATTTCTGCACCAAACATGCTTTTATGAAAATTCTATCTTATTGGAAATGAATTTCAGACTAGCGTTCCCAGGCATTGCAAATTTTCAATATTTATTAAATGATACTTCCAATTCTGCAAACCATCATGGTCACATCACCCTTAAATTATATCAAAAAATTACCTGAGAATCTGAGGATCAAGCCCACCAGGCTGTATTTTGCAACTCTCCAGTTCAGCGAAGGATAAAAGGAAATCCCTTGTATACGAGATCTTTGCATTTCTAAATGCAGTTAAGAAATCTAGCCATCTGAAAACTATGTATACCAGGAGCACAAGAACAACAACACAGCTTAACTTGATTTAGAAAATGCACTATCACTCAATACTATTAATTATTCACTACAACAAGGATACTGACAAGGAACAGCTTCATTTGAATCAAGAGATCCCATCAAAGCTGCAGACTGACTGTTGGCCTCTTGTCCCATTATAAAAAATACAACGAGATCCCACACAGTTCCAGTATAAACAAATGCACTGGAACTCTCAATCACACTTTAGAGGAGTTTGATATTCTGCCACAAATCAAAAATTTCCTGTAAAACAAATGTTTGTAAACACGTTTTTAAGAGATGTAAGAAAGACCTGAAATAGAAAACCAAAGGCACCATAAAACAAGATGACAAAGTTCACATATTCGAAAAAATGTTCACAATAATTACCTTTTAGAAAGATCAATAAATCTTTTAACTGGTTGAAGAACATAAATTTCAAATAGTCTGTATGAAGTGATAGCTTTTGCTCCTTAACCAAATCAATAATGTTCACTATTTTACAGTAACTGCTTCAAAGCAAGACACAGTATCCGGTACACAAAAACAGCCAAGCTTTGAACAATTCAGAAGCAAATATTACTATACACCATAATGAGAAAATTCTTAATCTCTTTGCAGTCCAGCTAAATGTGATCGCTTCAAGAACCCCTTCTAAAATGGAAAACCAAATTATTTCCTGTCAAGAAATCTACTGGTGGTCGTTGCAACAAAACACCAATTCACAGTAATGCCAATATAAAGCAACAAAAAAATCCAAGTTTAGACGACGGCTGCAAATCAGTGGAGATAATATCACAGCTTAAGCACAATTTTTAAAGCACATCCATGGGAAGTTACAGCAGCAAACTTTTCAAAGAGAGGACAAGGATAATATACATTTCATTCTTGTAATCCTCTTTTGTGGCAATTAAAAACAACCCCCAATCTGATGGAGATCTATCATAAGCCAACTGCTTCCAAGCAAATGTCAATTTTAACTGCAGCAGTGCCAAGCCCTGTGCAATTTCTCAATTTACTCAACCTTGAACTAGCGTAGCAGACATTATCCAACTGCTCCAATTTTCAGCTGTAAGCTTCACCCTCACTGCTGACTAAACCCAGGTGAACGATATTAAAATATCTCGCTATATTTTACATTCATTGCAAGACAATCAGACGCAGCTCCAGTTCAAGAACCTTGTAACATTGAATCCATCTGATTACAGCCCAGTCTATATCGATATACTTATTTCCTCTTCAGAAAACAGTGATATGCATTGCTATCTTCACCTATGTCCCCTACAGATTGATCTTTATACCAACCTCATACATATAGCTTACTCAGTCAGAAACATCAACTGCTGGAAATACCAATTTTGCAGTCAATACCCTATGCAACTGCCCCAACTGCGGTAAGTACCAACAACAAATATTAAACATAGATGCCAATTTCCTCTTGTTCTTTTCTAGAAGGCATGTCAGAACACAATAACGTCTTAAAAGGAAACGTAGGCACAGGTTCCGGGCAATTCAAGCAGAAGTCATGATACATATTAAGCTTTCCCAACACAAAATATAATAGATGATCTTTATAGAAGATCGAGGCAAGCCTTTCTGCTCTATGGGCAAGCTTAGCTCATAAATTCTCTATACTCGAAATGAAGCCATGTCATTCAGTGCCACAAATAAACTTCTGGGTAAAACCAAAAGTGAATCCAATAAGACTTGTAAGTTGTAACATGTTTAACCCTGTTCCATACTGTTTCCTCGAATTTGCATAATGTTTCGTCCGAATTTACAAGGATCAAAGGGTTTTGCTGAAATTTTGAAGAATGGAAAATCTGATGAAGCCGATCAAAAATTAAAACCCTAGTTGGACATCATGAAATCACGAACAGTAAACAAAAGCAAAGGCAGCCGACCATATACAATTACCTCATATGTGGAACTTTAAAAAGCATAGCAATTGGTCTTTTCAATTTTATAATTTTTTTTCCTGTTTTTGCTTTGAAGATGTTCTAACCTTTTGAAAACCCTACCTCATAAGACAGAGAAAGCCCATAAACGAGTGAGTGAACCAGACGATGGATCGCTAGCCAAGCCGATTGAGAATCAATGCCGTCCATTTACAGAGCCCTTCATTTTCAATCGTATTAAGGCTAGCATCGAAGGAAGCCCCTGCTCCTGTTTTGATTAAACGGCGCTTTGCAAATCAACAACAGAATCCCAACAGCGTGCCAGACCCAACGACGAGAAGAAATAGAGGCTCTAATGTCATTTTTCTACAAAATAATTAACCAAATACATAGGAAAAATGCGCATCCCTTGGTCGTCGGAAGGAAGTGAAATATCTCTAGCTAGGAAAAAAGGCCGTCTTGATTAAAAACGGTATTTGAATCCCTTCCTAGCGTTGGGAATAAAGAAATTTAGTTAGATTTAAGCATGTAACATACTATAACTATGATGTTGGATTACTCTCTCATCTCTAACACCGTAACGTTGATACAGATTAAATTTATGTAATTAATAGAACTTCGTAAATAACATGGAGTAGATTTTGAATCTAATTTTGAGTTAATTTATATGTTTTTATGGTGAAATTTTGATATTTATAATTTTTGAGGTTAAGATATAAAAATAAAATTATGAGTGGTATAATCTTGGATAAATTTGGTCTTAGGTTTATTTATTTTAATGTAGATCTATAAGTTTCGCATAAATTAGAGATTCATAATCATAAATTAGAGATTCAAACTTTTAAGTTCAAATTTTTGTCATATTGATTGCTTTGCTAGCCATGTTAACTCACCTAGCTCGCCTTTTCTTGATTGTCGTCATGGATGGTATATTTAAATATATTAGCTTATTCGTTTCAAAAATGTCAATGACTATCATCTAGAATTTAGCAAGGAGCATGCTAGAGTTTTACCAACTAGAAATTGCACCTTGGTGTGCAATAGGTACGTTGAATAGGTGTGGAAGGTCAAATATAGAAAAAAAAAATTAGTTTATTTATTACATACACTTGTATAATACTTGATGGAGAGAGGGGGGGGTGGGGGTAAAGATATAGAATAAGGGATAAAGATAGAGATAGAGATAGAGAGGGAGAAGGAGAGGGGTG
>MU224267.1:8289293-8302173 GCA_018584345.1 Thuja plicata
ATATATATAAATTAAGACTGAAAAGAGTTCCAGATTATGATCCATCTTCCTCAAAAAAACCAAGCCTCTATATATATATATATATATATAAAATCAGTTTCTGGACCTATATAATCAACAAAAAATAAGTAAGAGGAGCAGCACGACCCTATTTTATTCCCAAATTAGCCTGCTTAAAGCATTTAGACAGATCGACACTGTTTAAGTTCCTCCCTATGGAAGACTCTGTCTTTCTGTTTCTTGGATAACTTAGAGCGTAATTTTACATGCCTGTTGTTTGATATGTAGAGTAATAATCATGATACATGTATGTGTTCTCCCAACACTTTGATAACTTGTAAAGGTTTATATATGAAAATATACCCAGTTAAAATTGTATATTTTTTATATATAAATCTTACAATGTATACCTGGAGATTTGCCTCTGAAAGAAAAGTTATTATATCAGAGGAACATAATTAGTTGTAAGTTTAAGGGTAGGAGACTTTGGGTACATTTGTTTGCGATTATAGTGTATATGTATTAAAAGGAATTATTTTAAGCTAAGCTGAAACTAATTTTATCATCCCTGAAGTGCTAATCAGAATTTCATAACCTGATATAGCTATAATCTGTAAAGCTCTGAAAATGAATAAAGTTCCTGTATCTAAGTATTCATAACAGCTTCGAACGAGATGAATAAAAGGACAACCTTTAGATATGTAAGTATCATCACTTCTGTTAATGCCTGTTAATCCATTTGTTATAGAACAGAGCAGAAGTCAGTAGCGTTTCTATCCCTGTCATCCAAATAGCCACTGCCATTTAGGATAAAAGACTGTTGAAACTAAACATATCATATTATAACTATAGATCTTCATACAGAGAGTTTACAAGGTTAACAGAAATATTAACAGGAGTATCACAAAAAACCTATCATCTATAACATCCCTGAATATGAAAGGTTTCTAAAGAAGACAAGTACTATTAACATATGTATACAAAACAACTCAATCCTCTTAATCATATACCTAAAAACACAATCTATAAGACCTATCTTAAAAACCTATAAGACCTTGAACTACATCTAGATTACTGATCTGAATAATTTTGGACCGTCGAGCACTTCCAGGCTTTATCTCCTTTAACCATAACCACAATACACTCAACTTCTTCCATGTCTTTCTTATGCCTCCTAGTACGTCTAGGAATCTCAGGTGCCATTATATGGAGATTTGGTGGAGCTATATTTTCCAAGTCTGCTGGTATGTCAAAACCTTCCAGTCTCCAATAGTTTAGAAGCCAGCTAGTGTCCATTGTTTCCTCCAAGACTTCCTTGTATAGGAAGTATATGTTCCTTGCCATTTCTGGCCAATGTAAATCAAATATCTCTTCATTCTTGAATGAAATCATAGCCACTCTTTGATCCTGAGGAATGTTGTCCAGTTCTTCCAAGTCTATCTGCATAGTAATTTCTGGATAAGGAATAGTTAAGTTGTTGTCGACACAGTGCACCATTTTTTCAAGTCCACCTAGATGATCCTCAGCAAAAATCTCTCTCGCTACCCTGATAATGTCCTCTTTGCTCTTACCAGCAAAGATGGAGAGAGCAATGAATTGACCTATTACTCCTCCATTTGTTCTGTATGAATACAGACTATTGAAAAACCGATCCCTAATGGATTTTCTACTGTTCTTCTGGTGGAATGCGGCAGAGGGTTAAGGATTTGGTTCCACCTCTCCGGAAAAATTCCCCCTCTGAAAGCCATAGCCCTGTCACTTTTAGTGTAAAAGGTGCAGATTCTGGTGTCCATTTTGTCCCCAGAAGAATACCACTTTCTGCAATCTTTTATATGCAAAGTTTGGACAAACCTTCTGAATAAAACTAGACACTTCCTCCTGAATATTGAGGTGTTCTTTTGATGATTACTCATACTCAAAATATAGTCTAGTTTCTAATATTGCCACTAAAAACTTTTCTATACTTAAGTCAACGAAATTGATATCTCCTAAAAATAATCCCCTGAAGATGTCGGGATAATTATGAGTATGATATGATTACTACAAATGGGCATTAGCACCCTGCTTGGTCTTTGTTTGAGCAATGACCATCATTGTGATACTTGGATTATTTTCTGCTTATCTTAGACATCACTGCTTGGTGCTGCTGAGTTAATGCTACCTCGACAGACCTTCGTATCATGATGAGAAACCTCTATTAAGAAATGCTGAAGCCGGTCTTAAAGATTACTCCCTACCAATAGTACCTTTAAATCCTTGCTCTGTTGCTATGCTTTTAATGTAATCATTATAGTACTGAGATTAAGGACCTATGCAGTGCCATATCCTGCACTCATTGCTTATAAATCTATGAATTATCCATTGTTGTAAGTCCTAGTCTCAGCACTGTAATAATTACATGCTACCAGGGCATAGATACTTAAAGGTACTGCTGGTTAGTAATGCTATATTAGTCATCATACCTCGATTATTACTGACATAAGCTTTCTATTACTATTCTATTATCCATAAAGTATTCTCAATAGCAAATTTGATAAATACTTGCTATATCTAATACTTTATTAGTATCTTAACCTTTTGATTATTAATCAGTTATCCAAGAGCACATACAATTTATTACCAGAGCATAGATACTTAAAGGTACTGCTGGTTAATCATGCTATATTAGTCATCATACATAGATTATTACTGACATAAGCTTTCTATTACTATTCTCTTATCCATAAAGTATTCTAAATTACATATTTAATACTTAATTAATGTTTTAACCTTTTGATTATTATTCAGTTATCCATGAAGTATTCTAAATTCCATATTTGATAGATAATAATAGAATTTAATCCTTAATTATTAAATTCTCCTTCAGTACAAATCGAAAGGATACTAGATTATGTTGGGGATAACAATATCCAATACAGTCTGATCAGGGTGAATATCAATTAATCTAAAGGGCTAATGTACAATAAACTTATAGACTTTGGGGTTCAACTGATCCATTATTGTTATCCCATTAGCGCCTTGATTTGCTAATAGATCTGCCTCTGTATTGCCTTCCCTGTATGTATGTCGGATTTCATATTTAGGTATACTTTCCAGTAATTGATTGATTTCTTCTATTTTCGAATTAAGGGTCCATTTAGGTGTCTTTTTAGCTCGGATGGCATTGATAATAATTTGAGAATCACCTTCTATTATAACTTTGGAAATGTCTAATTCTTTAAAAATTCTAAGTCCCTCTAAAGTGGCTTTACATTCAGCCATATTGTTCGTGGTTGGATTAATGGGTTTAGCAAATTTCACAATAACCTCTGACTTCCAATTCCGGATTAACCCCCCAATACCTGCTTCCCTGAGGTTACCTCTAGATGCTCCATCAAAGTTGAGTTTGAACCATCCTTCCTTGGGAGGGCTCCATTTGCATAAGGTTCTGTCAGCCTTCGATTTGGTTCCCCCCTTGCCATATAAGGGTGGAATGTCTAATTTTGACCATTTATTTCTAATTTTGTTGTCCCAGCTCTTAAAAGAATCTTCATAACATAATTGGTTTCTGAGTTTACTGTTTATAATTTCCACAATTGACTATTCTATTTTATTGGCGACTGGATACCATGGTAGTTTTTAATTGGTGAATATTCTTCTATTTCTTTCTTTCCAAATCTCCCAAACTAAGATTGACGGAGAAATTGTCCATATATCCTTATACAAATTGTCTTTATAAAGAGATGGCCATGCCTTAAGTGTGCTCAGTAGATCTGGTTGGAGAGCGGATTTCCATCATAGACACTGGTGAAGCCAATTCCAACATTATTGAGTATATGTACAGTTTAGGAGGATGTGGTTAACATCCTCAGATTGTTTCTCACACAGGGGACATCGTGATGGTCCTTCAAAACCCACCTTATTAATTCTATCAGCTATTACGATTTTATCTTGCAAAGCTGCCCATAAAAACATGTCGACCTTTGGGAGACAAGACTTATTCCAACAAAGGTTCAAGGGTATATCTATGTTAGCCATTTTATGTTCTTGGATAATGGAATTATACCCCTCCTTAACGGAGTAATTACCATTGCTAGATCCAGCCCATATTAATTTATCTGATCTCATTTTATGAGATATCTCTCTATCCTTTAGAATGTGGAGAAGTTTATGTTTCTCTTGACTCGCGGAGTTTATGTCCTCCAACTTGCTCCATTTAGTTCCTTCTTTCTTACATAAATAATCCTTAAGATAAATGCCTTTAGCTTCTTTACAACCTGCCATAAATTCCTATGAAAAACCCATCTTGCTTAGTGGGGGAAGGCCTGCCCACGAATCGTCCCAAAATAAAGCTTGGTCACCAGCACCCACATCCCACAATAGATATTTACTAATGATTCCTCTGCAGTCCCTAATAAAGTTCCATATTCGAGATCCTTTCACATGTGATTGGGACTTGAATAAATTAATGGGGTCCGCATCAGGTATATATTTATGTAATAGTATTGATGCCCATTTGCTACTATATTCTTTGTAAAGTCTCCAGATCAATTTAGCTCCAAGGGCTTGATTTTGCCATAATAGATTTTTTATACCTAGGCCCCCTTTGGAAATTGGTTTACATAAGGTATCCCATTTTATAAGAGCAAGCTTTTTATCCTCTGCTGGACCTTGCCAGTAAAAATATCTAAACATTTTATCTAATCTCTTTTTAATATTAGACGGAAGGGGGAGGATTGACAAGTGATACATGGGAATGGTTGAAAGAACTGATTTTATCATAGTCGTTCTTCCTACTTTGGTGAGCCATCTACCTTTCCATGAACTTTTCTTGTTTTGTACTTTAGTAAGTACTTGTTGCCAGAGTTTGGTGGATAAAAGTCCTTTATCCAAGTCGATACCCAAATATTTGCAAGGGAAATTGCCTACTTTGTAGTCCATCAAAATACAAATCTCCCTTTCTACTTTTGAAGAGGTGTTAATAAAGAAAATTTCTGATTTGGAAGGATTTACTTGTTGGCCTGAGGCTTTCATGTAGAGATTTAGAATATTTTTAAAGGCTTTAGCTTCTTTAACATTCGCAGAACCAGGTAAAATAGTATCATCCGCAAACTATTGGTGAGTAATATTAGGGACATTTTCTGACGCCTTTAAGCCTAAGATATTACCTTCTTGTTGTTGCCTCGTTATCGATCTACCTAAGGCTTCTGCCATGATGACATAGAGAAAGGGAGACAACGGGTCTCCCTGCCTAATGCCTCTGGAGATACTAAAAAAACCTTCTGGGGTACCATTAATAAGAATTGAGATTTTGGGGGTAGAGATACAGTTGAAAATAAGATTTATCCATTGTTTAGAAAAACCGAAGGCTTCCAAACATCTGCAAAGGAATCTCCAATCAACTTTGTCGTATGCTTTTTGGATGTCTATCTTGATTAACATACTGGGTTCCTTCATTATTTGGGCTATATGGACCACTTCTTGGGATATGATTATCCCATCCAAGATCGATCTATTTGCCACGAACCCTGTCTGTTCTTCTGAAATGATATTGGGAAGAAGTGTTTTAAGTCTATTCGCTAGACATTTTGAAAGAATCTTGTAGATAGTATTGCATAGGGATATAGGCCTAAAATCTCCTGGATCCGTACTTTCATTTTTCTTAGGGATTAAAGTGAAAAAGGTATTGTTTATTTCATTTAACAAGGTGCCCAAATTTCTGGTTGCTTCTACTGCTTGCCATACTTCCTCCCCAACAAAGTGCCAGCATTTTTGGAAAAAACCTGCTTGGAACCCATCTGGGCCCGGAGCTTTATCCGGATGAAGTTGGAACACTGTTGTTTTAACTTCTTCTAAGGATAATTTATTATTAATCATCTTATTATCAGCATCCAAAATTAATTTAGGTATTGCTTTAAGCATTTCATTTTGCGCTTTGAGGTCGGTGGCTTCGGTCTTGTTAAGAAGGGATTGATAGAATTGCATAAGAACATCTGATATCTGCTTTGTGTCTTTAGTGAAATGACCCTCATTAGTCTTTATTTTAGAAATTCTATTGATGCTTCTTTTAAAATTAGTAGTGTTATGGAAAAATTTGGTATCACTATCTCCTTCCTTAAGCCAGGATTCCCTTGATTTATGTTTCCAGAAAATCTCTTCTTTAA
Source organism: Thuja plicata (assembly GCA_018584345.1). Taxonomy (NCBI): domain Eukaryota; kingdom Viridiplantae; phylum Streptophyta; class Pinopsida; order Cupressales; family Cupressaceae; genus Thuja; species Thuja plicata. The sequence goes on from MU224267.1 coordinate 8,295,437, forward strand.
GGAGGATTGCGTTATATTTAATCATTAACTCCTTTTCTTTGAGGTAACTTTGTTCGTTCATTCCTTGTTCTATTACTATATTGTTAAGGTCAGCTATCTCTTTTTCTAATTGTACTTTTTCATCAAAGATGTTATTAGAGTTATTCTTATTCCATTCTAATGCTTTATTTTTAATAATTTTAAATTTTGCTGTTAAACAAAACATTTTAGATCCTTTTATCGATATTTGTTTCCACCATTCCTCTAAGAGGTTAATGAATTCTGGGTTTTGAAACCACATAAACTCAAATTTGAATGGGTTTCTAGTTGGTTTTGAATCTCCTGTAATTGACAGCCTAACTGGAAAATGATCAGATCCTGCCTCTGGAAGGATTTCCGCCGAATATAGGTGATTAGAGTTGTCTAAGTTAGTCCTAATAAAAAATCTATCCAGCTTTTCTACTATATGACTAAAACCGGCTCTTCTTTTATTCCATGTATAAATGCCATTGTTAGTGTTAATACTTATTAGATGATTGTCTGTAACCCATTTACTAAATTCTTTCTGCGCTAGAGATATGTCTCGAGATCCTCCAAATTTTTCTTTCGGATCTAGGATAGCATTAAAATCTTCTCCAATGAAGAACTAATATTCTGATTTATCATTTAAAAAGAGATGGAGCTCATGCCAAACTTTCCTTTTTTCTTCATTAAGGATGGGTCCATATACGTTAATTAACATGAATTTTAAATTAGATTTTAAACTTTTAATCTCTACCGCCATCCAATTATTATAATTAGCTATTGGTAGAGCAAAAACTTTTCAAGGGTCCCACAGAACTGCTAACCCTCCCGATTGGCCTATTGACAAAACAAACTCTGTTTTCCATATACCTAATCGTTTGCTAAACTTAGAACTTTCATCTTTGTTAAGTTTAGTTTCCTGTAGTAATATGATTTCAGATTCGAAGTTTTTTAGATATCTCTTAATTAGTCTCTATTTGTTAGGGGCATTTAATCCCCTAACATTCCAGGTAGTGACTTTCATTGCTCCCAGGGAAGGCACTTCCCCTTCCCAGTGTACAAAATATCAGCGATCTTTTTTTGGTTACGTGCATTACCATCTAATGTTTTCAATTCAACTGCTGATTTCCTACCTCTTTTCTTTTTGATTCTATTGATATTAGGGGTACTAAGGCTCCCTCTATTCATTGCTATGCCCAATTGTCTTTCCGCATTAGTAATCCCGAAGAGACCTTCAATAGAGTCCTTGACCAATGTTAAATTTTTATTTAAATTAATGATGGAATCATTCTGCTAATTTAAATTGTTTTGTTCAAATTCTGTTTGAACTAGAGGAATTTCCTTATCTATTATCTCCTCACCATACATTTCAATTATGTCTTCTGATTTACCTGATAGATCGAGGTTTAGAGTTTCCAACTCTATAGGGATTGAGATTGCGTGTTCCTCCCCTTTGTTAGGTGTATTTTTAATTTTCATGCAAGAGACCTCATTACTATATTTCTCATTAACTGTATTCTCATTTTGTAATGAGATTATATTATCTAAAATATGTCTGTCCTTTCCATTTTCTTTATTCTTTAAATCTATTTGGCTTGGTACCCTATCAGAAAAACCAGGAAGAGCATTGTCTAAGACTTCTCTTTCCGGGGAAGTGGAATGAATAGGCTCTGTTGACATAGTGTCCTCTTCCTCTTTTTCTTCTAGGATACAATTTTGAATTAGTTTAATTAAAGTTTCTTTTTGATATTTCATTTCATCAAAGTCGCAAATCTCATCCATGAGCATATCCATAAGTTCATCTGTAAGAGATTCTCCTAAATAATTACATTTTTCTTCATTATCTGTTGATTTTGTTGTATCTAAACACACAGGATTCAAAGGATGATCTATTCGAGGACCATCCTCCCATCCAATCATTTCAGACTTATGTTTATCTTGTAAGTTGGTTTGTTCTGTATGATCCAGACCTGGCTGATCTATAGTGTTATCATTGCAGCCACTTTCGTTTGAATTATGGTTATTATTCTTTGTTTCATTCTTAGTTTCCATGCTAAAATTTTCATAGTTATTGATAAGAGGAGTATCCACCTTTCTATTAGGAGTTGGGGATTTTAAGGTTTCAGGATTGTTGCAAGTCACTACCGGGGTGGTAATTGCATTCCGGTGAGAAGAGGGAACCTTTGGATTCTCTTTTTCGAAGTTCATAATCTGAAAACCCCCTTTATCATTTAGGAAATTTACCTTTATATTTTTATCTATGTAGTGATGAACTTCAGTACCAACCTTTTGAGAATATAGGAACAGTCTTTTCTCTATCTCAGAGTTTTCTACGAAGTCATCCAAAATCTTAGGATTAATAACTATGGAATTTGAGTTGAAACAAAGCTGTAAGGGGGGGGATATATTTCTTATGATAGTTTAAATTAACTATGATGATAATTACTGCTTGATTACATTTAGTTTTAACAATCCTTTTGAAATCACCAATCCTATTTCCTATGCTTTTAATAATCTCAATATGATTAAATTCTAATGGTAGATTTCTTAGTAATATTGCTCTTTCTATCAAAAAATCCGTTACATAGATAGGGTTAAACAAAGGAAACCAATTACACACGAAAAAGGGTATTTGTCTGTATTTCAATTACCCTTCTTCCAATGTTTTCTTTTTAAGGATGCCACACTTGCAGTCAACAAAGATGAAGTTATCAGTCGAGATAGTAATACTTACCTCAGAGGGGAGAAAAGATACCAGACCTTCTATTATATCCTCAATGTGAGCCCCTGATCCCATCCATTTGCATAGAATACCTGTTTCTGCAAAAACACTTTGATTCTGCAAAATATAACTGTCATCCAATGATAACCTATGCTGATTTTGGTCATAATTTCCGAATGCTAATGATGACATTATATTAAAATTATCATACCGCCTATGAGGCGGAGAGTAAACATTATTATTAGGCCTTGACAGTGAATGATTATTCTCACTGTTAGGTTTAACCAGAATAAGATTTTTCCTATTCCCTGATATCTCATTTTTCCTCCTACGATGAGGAGGGTTGTATGCGTGCGAAGTTCTATGTATTGCATCACATTTATTTACTCCTTTTGAAATTAATTGTTGCTGCCCTAGAGTTTTGAGAAGGGGAAGGGGAGAATTTCCCACATTTGTTTGTGCGTATTCACAATCCAAATGCGGTTTCTCCCAAAAACCTGCTTCCCCTTCCAAAACCCTACCATTCTGATGGAATGTTAAATGAGACCTCTTTTTACATGGGGTTTGAACTCTATTTAACATTTCAAAAGAGTTTTTTAGAACTATATTATTGTTGTTAAGCTCTTTAGGGAAAGATCTTACTGAATTCCTGCCTTTGACCAAGTGTCATTCTTCCTTGCATGCTTTTCCAACCCTGGAAGATGCCTTAGCCACTGGCATTCCCCCTCCCCCCATAGCAGATAGGGGTTCATAGGAGCTCTTAGCCAGAGTTATCCTGGATGACAAGGCCTTTGTGGTCCCGAGGCGGCCCTTCCTCCTTTTAACCGATTGCCATGCTGTGGACTGATTCAATATATGAGCTGTAGGTGCCTGAGTAAAAACCACTCCACTTTCCCCATATCGGAGTGAGATTGAAATGGAACATGCTTAATTTTTTTGGCCCTAACAGACCCGTCGCTATATTTCTCCATAATTGCATATTTGGTCTTAGCAAAGAAAAACAGTTGTTCATCCAATGATTGGACGGAGAATATCTTATGCTCCAGTTTTTTGTTTCGAATCTAATACCCATTGTCAATTGGGATTTCAGAGTTGGAGTCTGGAACCCTAGCTTTAGGAGCTTCAATTTCCTTAGACTCCCGCAAGCTTTTTTCTTTCTTAGCAGAATCATTATTCAGAGGATTCATTGTATTGCAAGACAATTTGATCGAGGCTTCCAATGATTTCTCATTTTTCTGAAATTCTAGTAGGCTTTTAGCCTTTTGTTTAGCAGTAAATTCGTTGAGGTGCTCATATGCAGGGTGCAGATGATGCACATCCGGCCGTCTGCAATCTTTCTATTTATGGCCGTATAGCCAACAATTGAAACAATAACTGGAAAACTCCTTATCCAGACATTTGGACAAAGAGACCGAATTAAGATCAGAATTTCCAGAGGAGTGCATAAATTCGTGATCAGAGACTTTCGGAGACGTTCGCTGATGATGCAAAAGCCCTAATTTCACCTGCCTTCTCTGCAAAGCTAGTTTTCACTGAATGCGAATTTTCCTCATTTTCGCATTTAAAAATAATTATAATTGAATGACTTCTAATAGCTCTTGTTTATTATTGTAAATAACTAAATATTTAAATTATGAATACATTGTAAATATAATTAAATAAGGTGCAAATGATGTTAAAACAACACACTTTTATCAAGAACTATAGTACTTCGTTTGATTAATTGTGACAAATATACAAGGTCTGATATTTTTAGTGTCTTCTTCAATACATAAAACTTCAAGTGATATTGATAAAAAGTATAAATTTGCAAAATCATAATTTACAGCATCTAAAATAGAGGAAAATCCACACTCGTAAGACAATATTTAATGCACTTAAGAAGGAAGATCTACAATTTTCAATTTGTATGCAAAACAATTCCCTCTATCAATTGAAGACCTAATATTTTTTATAGTGAAATGAATTTATGCTCCACACAAGTAACATTCCGTTAGTGGTCTACATTGCCTAGCATTAATATCACGTCAAGAACTATTAACACAAAACCCCCTAATCTATCATTGGTCTACCAGCCAATCCAAAACTTCAATATATGAGAGGACCCCTTTCTATGTTGTCTAATGGGAATAACAATAATCAACACAATGGTGTAACCGCAAAAGTATCATTTCAAAATAAAGTAGAGGAATAGAATCATGCATGGATTAATCCAATCTTCTATAAGTCTCTATATAAGATACAAACATCCATAGAAATGTGAAATTGGGGACCTTCCTCTTGTATGTGTTATTTTGTGTACCTGATGTCTGCAACACAACACTTCAATAAGTCATTATATTAGTGAAAAGAAAGAGTTAGCAAGCATATCAATCACTAAAATTGACCTATTGCTTCCTATCTAAGAAGAGTGTGAAGAATGCTATAATTGCCCTCAGATTATGCATTAATCAGTGACATATACAACTTAGAATGGAAGATTTGAATGCTTTTTTAATCTAAATGCTCAAGAAATGTTCATTTTAAAGCTCCAAAATGAAATATTATAACAATGCCATGAAAGAATGAGCTAGAATGCATTTAAGATTTCTAAGAATATTTGCAGAATAAGTTTGCTTTCAACAATTAAGAATTAGGGGCAGCATAAGGATGTTTTTCAAATTCTAAGATTAGGGGCCCATTAAGCTTAAAATTCATTCTATTTATAGAAGAATTTGGTGAATGATAGGTTAGGATTGAAAGTGGAAGAGAGGTGGAGATTGAATCTTTGGTGATCCATGTGAGGTGATCCAAGTGATTTAACTCCCATTGGTTAGGGATTTGACTTTCCCTTTTGCAAATGGAGTTGTAATTAAGATTTATTTAATTCCTTTTAATTAATTACATTAGCCATGTTTTTTATTGAATTGATTTGATTTAATTGGCTGAGGCAATTAATGTAATTTAGTGATTAAATCACTTAGGAGATTAAATTTGATTTAAATGAATTATGCAATAAATTGAAGAATTGTCTTGACATAATTAGGGGTATGATCACACTTAGGGAAAATAGGGTCTCTGGTCAGAGCAGACCAAATTAGGGTGGTTATGTTTTCCCCTCTTTGAATTGATGTGCGAGCAACTCATTGATTCAAAGAAAGTTTTAATGTTGACTTCATAAAGTTTGAGAATTTCGCACTTTATCGAACGAAATGTCTGATGAGATTAGTCTCGCACTTGATTGAACTAAGATTGATAGAATTGAGTTTGAACTTGATCGAACAAAGGTCAATTAGCAAAGATCTTAAAAATACCAATTATGAACTTGGTTGTCGTACGAGAATTGATAATACCAACTTTAAACTTGATCGAACGAAGGTCGGTACAAAGCTGCCAGGAGCTTAATAAGAATCTGAGAAAAAGTTGAAATAAGATATCTAGCTTGTGAGAACCGAAGCCTTCCATCCAACAGTCCCGACCAGGGATTTTTTTAGTGGCGATTATTCGCCAATCTGCGAATATGTCCCGATCGGGCTATAGAAATTGGCGAAAAAAAATACCGTATACTAGTTGACCGGTTCACCCAGATTTTATAAAATAGTTATATTGTGGTCGGAACGTTCGCCACTATGATTACGCAATTTCAGTTTGGTACTTGGGTTCTTCGCCCATATTTCTCTTTAATGTTTACTCTTATTCACCACGGAATTAATTGAGTGTCTCTTTTGACGATCATCATTCGCCAGATTCCCATTTTCCTATGTGAAATTTTTATTTGTCGTAGGACCCAATTCGCCATGCATCACACACAATGGGATCCCAAATTCCTGCCCTATTCGCCCACTCAATTGCTTGAAATTACGCGGGGTTCGCCAAATATTAGTTCTTATCATATGTATCGATCGACCAATTCGCCAAAATGAAAACGGTTTATTTGTAGTTGTCTATTTAAGATATATGAGGTTCATTATTGAAACATGCCGGAAAGAAGGAGCCTTCTTCATAGTATTGCGATCAGTAGAGCGAGTCCATA
>MU224267.1:8390094-8400277 GCA_018584345.1 Thuja plicata
TCAATAAAGCAATTCTAAATAAAAAAGAATTCAATTATCTCACATGTTGAAAACTTTAATTAAATAAATGAATTAAATATTCATTTATCTTCAAAGAGATAACTCCAATCAGATCACATGAGTTACTTCACCCATCTTTGCAGTCCACATGGGTAACTTCACCCACCTCTTCAATTCAAAAAGGTAACTCACAATTAGCTCTTCAGTCAACTAAACTCTATCTCCTCTTTACCAATTGAAGAGGTGGAGTTTACTGATGGCTTCTCCAGTTCCTTTTAATCTCAACCATTCATCTCTCTATCTCTGGGATTGATCTCAACCGTTCATTTCATCCTCAATTCCTATATAATAAACCCTTCATAACCATTTGAATAATCCAGGATTTCAAGCTCTCGTGTGCCATTACTATGTTAGTTTGGTTCTAGCATTCAAGCCATCTTGCGATCACACACACATTTCAAGTATCAAATTCTCGACACTTCTCAAGTAATAGACGCTGCCCACACCAATATTGAGCATCAATAACAACATTTCGAAAGGAGTAGAGAGAGACAATAGAAGCTTCAAGCGCTTCGGGGTTTGCATTCATTTGTTTTCCTTTCTTGTGCTTGTACATTTTATTGGTTACGTTTCAAGTTATTCATTTTAGTAGTGCTTGTATGCTTGATTTTTATCATTTGTAAAACCTTTTCTACTAACCCTTGCCTTTGGGAAAGCTTGGGAACCACGAATCACGATTGAAAGAGGCATATAGTTACCTTATATAATCTATTAGCCACTTGTAGATGAAAGTGAGGTAAATCTTGGACATGTGAAATTGTGACCAACTGCCCCCAGTTAGGATGTAAATCTTATTGTTGGGGTATTTCTTCAAGAATCTCTTCTATTAATGGAACTTCTGGAGAGTCTTTTATTGTTTCCTCTACTTCCTGAATAGTAGCTTGTGTCACTAAAGGAACATGAGTCTCTTGTTGTGTTACAAAAGTAGGTACATATCTTTCTCCTTCATATTCGGGATACTTTGTACCAATATGCAATAATTTTCTATAGGTCCATGGTTCTAATTCCGTTTCTTCTTCTTCTTCATCACTTCCTTCAGCAAAGATTGGACCCTCTGTTGGAGTAGGGTTTTCAGATTTTTTATTGAAACCTACTCCTATTTTGTCTTTGGTATTCTGAATTCCATGTATATAGGTTCAACAAGTCATTTTCCTTTATCTCCTAAAGGTCCCTTCCCTTTATATCCCATTTTTTTGAGAAGGTCATATCCTTTACCATACTTTTCTGTGGATATCTCCACATGTTTTACCTCATTTTCTTTTTGTTCTCCTTTATAGAGCCATGCCAAGACCGCTTTCTCTTCTTTTTCATCCTCTTGAGAAGTAGAGGCTCGAACCATACTAGTTGCTTTGTGAATATCTGGTTCTTTAGATGTAGTAGGTGTGAAAGATGAGAAAGGTTTCCCATAAGATCTTGGACACACATGAATTTCTATCAATGATGGGGTCATGTCTAGCTTGTATTCTCCCATACCAGTTTCTTCATATTTTAATGTCTTTCTAAAGCTTCTCATAACCATGTCTTTAGTAGTTTCAGGTACAATTTCTTTTGGAACTTCCTTATTATGAGGAACCATACTATTTGCTTTGACATTGTTGCAAGTATAACTGACATCTGTAGGAATTGTTACTTCCACCCTATCATGTGGGAATTTGATAGATTGGTGGTAAGTAGATGGTATTGCTTGCATTTCATGGATCCAAGGTCTCCCTAATAGTATGTTGTAGGCCAAGGGTAGTTCTAGAACTTGACAAATCACATTTCTTTCAACTGGTCTTATTATGATTGGTAGAACAATGAGGCCTTTAGATGATCTTTCTTCTTCATCATAAAATTTGATAGTTATCTTACTCCTTGAATCAATGGTTTGTTCTGAAAGACCCAAATTCTTTATTATATTGAGAGTACAAATGTTCAACCCTGCACCTCCATCTATCAATGAACGTTTGACACAGGATTTGTGAATTAGGACTTCAATGTGTAGGGGTTTGTTATGTGGATGAGTCAATGACTTGTCATCTTCTTCTGAAAAAGAGAGATAGTGTGGTGCTGAGATATGATTAACCATTGCTTGGAACTTGTCTACATCAATGTCTTTTGGAACATTTTCATAATGTAGGGCTTGTTTAAGAACTTCCCTATGCACCGAGGATATTTTAAGTAACTCAAATATAGAAATTTGAGCAGAGGTTATTTGCAATTTATCCACCAAGTTATAGTTTGTTGAAGGAATGGTAACTGTTTGTCTTGTTGCTGCAGGTTTGGGAATAGTGACAATAGATACTTTTGAAGATGTTGCTTGTTTTTGAAGAGATAGGTCCTTTGATTATGACTTGTGCTTGACTTCGAGTCACCGCATTTAATTGTATGGATGTGTCTTTAGCACCTTTAATAGTAATCACATTGATTTATTCATATTTAATTTCCAACATCTTGATCAAATTATCATTATTGGAGTAGGTTTAATTCACTTCACTTCCTTTTTCTTTAGAAGCTTCCCTTTTCTCGGAATTAGGAAATGGTTTGTTAAATTTCATATGGTCTTCATTAGTGGTGTGTCCTTCCACTTTGATTTTGCCTCCTTCAATAAGGTCTTGTATAATGTGTTTAAGCTTAACATAGTTATTAGTCTTATATCCCTTGTTCTTGTGAAAGACACAATAAGAATTGTCATCCCACCATCTCGATTTGACCTATGGTTCCCATGGTTTTGAATCAGGAATTGTAAGAACTTTTTGTCCAAGAGTGTCTTCAAAACTGTCTCAAGAGGTTCTCCCAAAGGAGTGAATGTTCATTGAGGTCTAGATCTCCATGGTCTACTCTTGTTTTTTTCATTTTTTGTTTTAGGTATTGTGTTTGTTACCTTGGATTCTTTGTTTGCTTGTAAGTTGTTCGTCAAATTGAACACTGTTGGTTTAGGATTAGCATTGGATGCATCTACCACTCCATCATTAACAACATTCTTGTTTTGTTTCCACCACTTAGGCTTGCTGTTGTAGTTGGTAGATTTATTATCACTTTAAAGTGTGATTTATCCTTTCTTAACCATGACCTCTTCAATACGGATGGCATTTTTTATCATGCTATCAAAGCTAGGTGAATCTTGCATTTGCAAAACATAGTTTAATTCAGGTATCAAGTTGTTAATAAAGATTTCCATCTTCTCCGATTCAGGAATAGCTCTTGAATACCTAGCAAAAATTTTCCTCCACCTTTGTAAAAAGTGCATAAAGGATTCACCGGTTCTTTGTTTTGTGTTACATAAGTCCATTATGGTAACGTCATGTTGTATAACAAAATTTTGTATTAGCTCCTCAAAATATTTCACCTTAGGTGTGAATTTGGAGAACCACTCCATAGCATTTCCACCTACACTTCCCAGAAATAGCCTCATTAGGTATGTAGGTTCATGCATGTACTCTATGCTTAGAGCACAAAACTCTCTCACATGGTCATGTAGATCAGTCTCCCTTATACTTGTCATATTTAGGCCTTGCCATGTTGGGAGGAAATAGAATTATGTTGATACTCTTGTCAAAGGGAAATGGACAAATGTGGTCCAAAGAGTATTTTTTTCGTTGGTTTGACCTTCTCTTGTTTGAGTGTTGCAAGTTCAGCTTGCATCGAGGTCAATTGCTTGGTGAGAATAGAGATAGGGGTTGGTATCTATTTTTCATTTAGTCTTTCAACATCATAATCTTTAAGAGTTTAACTCCAAGGGATGCTAGTGTTGGAAATGAGATAAGTACCTGAGAGGGGACGGGTGAATCAGTTAATCCAAAACAAATCCCTTGTCCCTTAGATGTCTTAAAAAATATAACACTGTTACTCGGTTAATTAAGATATTCTTCTGTAACTCGAGCGTTAAAGCAATATTTATGATATCAGATGCAATTATACTTTAGTGATTAAGTACAGAAACATAAAGCATGAAACACAAAACATATACACAGGTGACACCAAGATTTAACATGGAAACCCAATATGGGAAAAACCACCAATGTAACTAGTTACTATTTTTCACTCTTCTGAAGTGAGCCCTGTTAGGAGCCAACCCCGTTAAAGGTTACAAAACACACTATTAGGTGTGACCCTGTTAGAGGATTTAAATCACCCTGTGAGGAGTGGCCTTGTTAGAGGTCTTTAGCACTTCAACATAGAAATGCTACCTTGTGAGAGGATTTACAAAAAGACTATTAAGTCTACTCTGTTAAGAGATTTGAGATCACTACTACAATTGTTAGAAAGTAACAATGAATTGACCTGTATGTGTAAGCAATTGTATTTGCTAATTCAGATCTCTATTCTAATTATAACTAGATCCTTGTTGATCAAATATTCTATTGCAGCTCTGAGTGTCCTGTACTCATTCAAAATCCCATATGATTTTGCCTTCACTTTTCATATCACAAAATTCCACACTTCTGCTTCTCTTCCACTTTTTCACACTTGCTCACATTCAATCCAAACTTGACCTTCATATATATGATAAGCCATGTCAAGTTGACTTGAATATACTTCTACATAAGTAATAAATCATAATTCAGTTGGCCTCATATAACCAATTAATTATAGATTGTAAACCACTGTTAGTCGGCTGACACTGAATAATCAACTCGGTTAACACTGAGTTTCTTTGATGCCCAACCATGATTCAAATGCCTGAGTGACTTGGTCAACACTGAAAAACTCTTTCTATTCACCAATTGTGCTCGGTCTGAATGTAGACATTTGTGTAACATCACTACATAAGTGTAAATACATGTGTAACATCAATGAAAATATACAATTAAATAATTGTCTTCAATAATATCCCTCTTTAACATTGATGGCAACACAACATGTCATAATACAAAGAATTGTAGAGAAATAGAAAACTTTCTTTAATGTCTTTAGCTTCATTCTGATTCTCATCCAAAAACTCCCTCTATCATCAAACTCTGTCTCTTGATAATATTTCTCCCTCTGACATCAAACTCTTCCTCTTTCTGTTATGAACTCTCCCTTAAGTAATTTCTTGTGTATTATAGAAAACTATTCCTCTTTGACAACATATGCCAAAGACTCCATCTCCACAAATACTAAGTATCAATACCAATAGTCAATACTATTTTTCTTTGAAGTTGTAATGTACCTGAATGTACTAATTCATCTACAATGGGCTCTGATGTACCTACATCAACTGATAGATATTCACTGTGGCTCGGGTTGATGCATCACTAAATTGTATTTTAGTGCACTTCAGTTAGGGGAAGCACCCCTAGCTTTCCTCTAAGATACAAAAATGCATCCTTAGGTAAAGGTTTGGTGAATATGTCTGCAACTTGTTCTTTAGTACTCACATATTCCAACCTTACTTCTTTATTCTATACTAATTCCCTCAAGGAATGATACTTTATTACTATATGCTTGGTTTTGATGTACATCACAGGATTCTTTAAAATGTTAATGGAACTGGTGTTGTCACAGTAGATAATAATTGGTTCTTTCACTTCTTCCTTCATTCCTGACAACAATTGCTTGAACCATATGATGTTTGAATAGTTCACTGTTGCAGCAACATATTCTGCCTCTACTGTAGACTGAGAGATACAATTCTATTTCTTGCTAGTCCAAGATGCTAACCTCTTTCCAAGAAAGAAAGCTCCACCACTGGTGATTTTTCTATCATCAACACTTATAGCCCAATCAACAACAGTGAATGTCTTCAAATCAAAGTTCCCACCTTTCTTATACCATAAACCATAGTCTTCAGTACCCTTCAGATATCTCAAAATTCTTTTGGTTTCCATTAGGTGATTGTCTCTGGGATTAGCTATAAATCTTGCAACAATACCAATTGCTAATGCAATATCAGGTCTGGTGTGAACAACATATTGCAATTTTCCAATCATGGATCTGTAGTTAGTCTGATCTACCTCCTTTAAATCATCATCATTAGATAATTTTTGTCTAGTACACATGGGTGTTCCAATAGGTTTGGAATCTTCCATTCCAAATTTATTGAGTATCTCCTTGATAAATTTTGATTGAGTAATGTAGATACCATCCTTCATTTGATGAACTTGTAATCCAACAAAGAATTTTATCTCACCAAACATAGACATCTCAAATTCTTTACTCATAGCTAAAGAGAATGCTCTGCATAAGTCATCATATCCAGTGAATAATATGCCATCAACAAATATCTTTGCTAACAATATTTTATTCTGTGGTCCTTCTTGATGTATAGGCTACTATTATCATTGGTTCTCTGAAATCCAATATTTACTAGATAACCATGTAGTCTTTCATACCAGGCTCTGGGCACTTGCTTTAGTCCATACAATGCTTTGTGTAGCTTGCAAACCATATTCCTTCTACTATGATCAATGAATTCTTCAGGTTGTTCAATGTAGACTTCTTCTTCTAGGATTCCATTCAGAAATGTAGACTTCATATCCATTTGATATAATTTGTATCCTTTATGTGCAACATATGCCCAAATAGTTCTGACTCCTTCAAGTATTGCAACAGGAGCAAAAGTTTCTCCATAATAAATTCCCTCTTCTTGAGCATATCCTTTACAAACTAGTCTGGCCTTGTTTCTAGAAACTTCACCATTTTCATTCATCTTATTTCTAAAACCCACTTGGTTCCAATCACATTCTTGTCCTTTGGCCTAGGCACAAGAGTCCAAGTTTTGTTCTTCTCAATATTCTCAATTTCTTCATTCATTTCCTCTATCCAACTTTCATCATTTAATGCATCTTTAATAGTTCTAGGTTCAAATTCACTTAGTAAACATGTACCTTTGATTTTTTTCCTTATCATTACACCTTCTATCTGATCTCTAATTATTTTCTTAGGTTCATGATGTCTTCTAACATATCTAGAAAGTATTGGATCCTTAAGTCTTGATTCTAGACTTGATCCACTATGTCTATCATTCTCAAACATTCTTTCATGTTCTTCTGTCTGATGCTCGGGTTCCACTGTCTGTGACTTCGGTTCCTCTGCCTGTGACTTGGGTCCCTCTATCTGTGACTCAGTTCCCTTTGTCTGTGACTTAGTCTCTTCTACCAACAACCCAGGTTGTACAGTTTGCAAATTAGGTTGTACAATTTATGTTAGTATATTCAGTGATTGACAGTTCTATTGTCCAATCACCATTGCTCGAGTCATAGGCATAGTATTAGGTTCATGGTACACAAATTTCCTGAAGTTTTCAGGCTCTTTACTACTCTGCTCTTCATATCTTTCTGCAAACTTGTCAATCTTGACATGTACACTTTCTATGACTTTATGAGTAGTAAGATTCAGACATTTGTATGCTTTTCTTTTACATGAGTAACCTAGGAATATTCCTTCATCACTTCTTGCATCTATTTTTCCATTTCTTGCTTCCTTCAAGATGTAACATTTACTTCTAAATACTTTGAAATAATTAACATTAGGTTTATAGCCATACCATAATTCAAAATGCATTTGGTTACTAACTTTCTTCAGTTGAACTCAGTTCAAGGTAAAAATTGTAGTGCTGATGGCCTCCTTCCAGTATTTGGAAGCAACATTCTTTTCAATCATTAGGGTTTTGGCACAATCCATAATGGATCTATTTCTTCTTTCTGCTATTCCATTTTGTTGTGGTGTACCAGGGGCAAATACTTGTCTTTTGATTCCTCTTTCATTACACAATTCATTGAGTTCAAAAGAAATGAATTCTCCTCCTCTGTCAGATCTTAGACATTTTAGTTTCTAATCCTGTTTCCTTTTCAACTCTTGCAAGATACCATTTGAGGGTCTAAAAAGCTTCTAATTTTTTTGTGAGAAACATGATAGTCATCATTCTGGAATGGTCATCAACAAATAGAATAAAATATTTCTCTCCAGTATAGCTTGTTGTTCCAATTGGTACACAAAGGTCAGTATGTACCAATTCCAAGATTTCATCACTATTGTAATTCTTTCTTTTGAAACTTGTCTTTCTCATCTTTCTTATTTGACATTGTTTGTATGTTGCTAACTCAGGTTTCTTCAAAATAGGAATACCTCCAACTCTCTTGTTTTTTCTTATGTTTACCAGATTATCAAAATTTACACGACACAACCTTTTATGCCATATCCAACTTTCTTCTACTTGTGCAATGAAGCATGAACCTTCAGTGAGACCAAGATAGAATAGATTACCTTTTGTTTCCCTGCCAGTTCCAAATAGGTTCACTTTACCATCCAGGAGCTTGGCCTTGCCATTCATGAATTCTGTTAGAGTAATTTAGCAATTGCTCTTTAGTGCTTAAGTTTCACTTAGGCAGTTTCAGTTGTCTTAGGAAAGTTTCTATTTCCTAGCAGTTGCCCGTTTAGGGTTTCGACATCCTTTATAAGGATTGTCATCTTTGTATTTCATAAGGAGTTTGTAATCACTTTTACATTGTTGAATATAGAACTTATTTTTCTGTCAACATGTTCTTGCAATCTCTGGCCTATCGGCCGCCATAGTTTCTGAATACTTCTATCCTCTTTCTGTCTTCTTCTTCTGTGTAACAGCTTTGCATGCAGGTGATCTTGGTTGCATTGCGTATCAGCAATCTCAACATGGTATCAGAGCCATCTTGCTGCCGGCTGTTTGAGTTCTTGTGAAGCGTTCGAGGGTTTGGTTCTTTCTCTGGCTTTTCCGGCTTTTGTCTCTGGTTCTGGGGGGGTCTCTTTTTTTCGGAGCTGTTTGAGCCGAAAAGGACTCCACCATTGCGTCCAGAAGGCCCGGGAGAGTCTAAATCACATAAAATTTCGCCCATTTTGGGCACCAGGGCGTCTGGAGAAAATTTCGTGGCCTCCGAGGGCCGTACGACACATATTTTGAGGCGAAAAATTAAAAAAATCATTAAAAAATCAATTTTTAATGGTTTTTTAAAGTTTTACACAGCGCTGCCAATGCAATTCAAATGGCGCAGCTCCTGCGCCACCCACGCGCCGCCAGGAGCCTGCGCCACCAGCCGCGCACCGCCCTAGTTGTTTGCGGCCCCCGCCGCTAGCGGCACCCGCCGCCCTCTCTTCAGCGGTCCCGCCGCCCCTGCGGCTCCCGCCGGCCCCCAGCGCCACTGCAACCGCCGCCCTCCGCCGCAGGTTTTATTTTCACTGGGGCCCGCACCGCTCAAAACCCCGGCGCCCGCCTCTGCACAGCGGCCCATGCCGCCTCCACCCACTGATTCCGCGGCCCCGACGCCGCTCCTCCCAATGCTCCGCTCCGCTCGGGCGGAGCCCTTTTACATAGCCCCTGAGGGCTTAGAATATTAAGCAGCCGGTCATATTGACGACCAGGGGCCCCGGTCCAGCCCCTGCGTGGGCCATGCGACCGAGGGCCAGTCTGTTCTTAGCCCCCAAGGGCTTAAGTCTTTTTTCTGAGGCATTTTTGGGGGTACTAGGCTTCTTTTCTCTCTATAGGGAGCATACGGGGGTCTTTTTGCGACTTCCATATACCGTCGGAAAGCTCTTTCCGAGCACTTTCCGATGGTGGAGGTTGCAGGTTTTGGTTCCACTGTTTCAACAGCAATTTTTGCTATTGAAGTCCGATATTCTTTTTTGCCTTCCGGGAGTCATATCTGGCTCATCCAGACTCCTTTTTCGGCAAACAAGATATCGTCGGAAAGCTGGTTCTGTATACTTTTCAGTGGCAGAGGTATTTCTTCAAGATTCTGATCTAGGTTTCCACTCCATCGAGTTATGCAGTTTATGCCCTCTGGTGGTTTGTCTGGTTCTTCAGGTCCGGGGATCTCTTCTTCTGGTTTCTTGGTGCACTCTACTTTCTGACATCTGAGCTTGCATGCTCTTTCTGATGCATTTATATTCTGTAAACGCACTGAGATAAAGTGCCTGTCTTCTGCTTTTCTTGGATCTTGTACACCTGTTTCGGTTGATGTACCCGCACTCAGTTATAAAGTGCCATGGGGGGATTTTGATGCATATGCCACTATAGGTGCATCTACTTTTGTCAAGTGAGTGTACCTTCCATGACATTATCCCATGTAGACTGTGTCTATGACACCGCCCTTTATCCTGTGTGTGTGCTTCTGTTGCACCTGGTGTTCCTGATTCTTCTTCTGCAGTTGTTTTTGGTACTGCATTTCAGTGTTCCTGTCACCTCTCC